>CAKNWT010293578.1:10338-35131 GCA_932066315.1 Andricus coriarius | reverse complement strand
GTGACCTTCTAACGCAAAATTTCACGTAGAATCCGAATTTCAACAAGTTAAATGTTCATCTTCCTTTTTTAATGAGTTTTTCTTCCATGATACGGAGAGGATACGATGTGGATACTGTAAGGATACGCTGTAGCGTATCCGTTCCGTTCATTCGGTCAACCAGGGTAGGAGAAGTATAGAGTGGAGGAAGAGGTGGTTCAGAGAAAACGAATAGTTTTTCTCATGAATAGCTTCAAGGAACTGTGCAATTCCCTCTTAACGTCTGAGGAAGAATGCCCACCAATCACTACCGAGGAGGTGAAAAAAGTATTAGGAGGCATGAAGAACCATTCCGTTCCAGGACCAGATGGTATCAAGACATTCTGGTGGAAGAAGTTTCCTCCACCCTACCAGCATCTGGCCCGCATTTTCACCCCATATCTAAAGTCGGAAGAGCCTATTCCGGAGAGGTTAGTGGAAGGGCGCACAATACTCCTGCCAAAGATAGGCAACTTAGCTGACTTGAAGAATTACAGGCAAATCATTTGTCTGAACACACTGCATAAGATCTTCACAGCTATCCTAAATGATAGAATTGTTCGGACAATCGGACCTGTATGCCAAGAGATATACTAAGTGCGCGGTTTGAGGAGAGGCGTAGCAGGATGTCGGTAGAACCTGCTCATCGATAGATGTGTCTGCAAAGACGCAGCATTGAATACCGGAAAGCTTTCGATTCAACCTCCCATAGACTTATCATCTGTTTGTGACAAACCAGTATTCAAATTGCCAATCCTGCAACCCCTTTTATGTTCAGCTATTCTAGTTTTTAGTCTACGACCATTTTCACCAATATTGATTTTATTGCAGCAGCCTTCACATGTTATTGAGTAAACTACATTAGAAATATTTTCAATTTTTTCAGAATCTTTTTTATTAGTGATATAATTTTCTAATTTATTGTCATTTTTGAAGTATACATTAATCTCAAATTTTTTCAAAAGCATTTCTTAGTCTTTCTGATCAGCCTTGTCCGTAAGGTAATGAAACACGTAAATAAGATTTTTTGTCATTTTCAACCCATTTTTTCTTTTTATTTGAGCCATTGTAAATTTCATCTATTTTTTCTTTGATAACACTTTCTATTAAGGGTAGAGGGTAGTTAATTTGTTGTAAAGTGATTGGTAATTGATCTAAGTTTTCTTTTCTGAATTTAGTGTCGCTTAGCTTTATGCATCCAATTCATCCTTTAATTAATCCAATTTTTTGACTAAATTCGTTATGAGAGTTATAATTTTTATATTGCCTGACCAAGAAGATTTTTTAAACCAGTTAGTGATTAAATCTCCATTTTCAGTAGTTTTAATAGATAAATCTAACTAATTAAGGGTATTATTATTTTCTAATTCATAAGTGAATTGTAGTGATTCTTCTATGCCATTGAAAGTGTTGATTAGTTCTTGTATTTTTTCTGTGGAAACTATAGCGAAAATGTCATCCAGGTACCGTTTAAGGAAAAGTGGTTTCAAACTTAATTTTTATAAAGCTCTGTATTCCATATCTTCTAGAACAAGGTTAGTTGCAATTGGAGATAAAGGCGATCGCATAGGACAACCTGAAATTTGCCTGTGCTACTTTTGATTGAATAAAAAACGGTATTATTAAAAACTGTTTTGACAACTATTAAAATTTCGGAATTTCATATTTTAGGTTAATTTTTGTATAATTGTGATTTTTCTTCTATTCAGTCTGAAACTAAATCTAAAGGAATGTTATCAAACAGGGATGCGACATCTAGTGAGACTAATGAGTTTGTATTTGGTACATTTACGTTTTACATTTTATCGTTAAATGTCAACTATCTTTAATAAAGGAATCAGTTGTACCAGATACGGGTTTAAAGAATATTCATGAATATTTTGCTAAATTCTATGTTGAAGAACCAATAGTACAAACAATTAGTCTCCATTTTAATTCTGGTATATGAACTTTTGGGAGATCATATGTTTTGCTACAACACTGCCATGATTCTTTAAACGATGTGCTAATTCTTCGTTTATATATCTTTTTTGTATAAAATGATGTTTTGTAAAAGGTTATGAATAGTTGTTTTGTAATCATCTGCATTTGCAGCTACTAAGATATTACCTTTTTCTGCCTTAACAAAGATAAGATCTTTGTGATTTTTTTTAAATTTTGTTACAATGTCTGAAACTTTATTGGAGTTTCTGGATTTATTGATTTTTTTGTGGTTTGAAATTAAATCTGTGACTACTTTCCTATCATTTGATTTTTTATCTTTTTCTTCAACATTTTGATGCAATCTTCAGTATTTGCAATTATATTATTAGATGGGATTATAACTTAAGGGATTATAAAACTCTTATCGTGAATTGAATCAAACAATTGGATTACTTATAGCAGGGCTCACCACTTCAAGCAGGTGCCGACTGCCACGACAAGTGCACGACTGCCACCCATTTTTTCTGTCATTTTTTTCTTCGATTTCCAGGAATCCTGGAAAGGGTTAACAGTCGGTACGGTCACGGCTCGTTGCGGCTCATTGTTCACACCGAAGGGTCTGATTTTTTTCTACTTGTATTCACAATACATTTCATTTTTTCATTTCAAACTGTAATTTACCGTGAAGGATTAGGGACCAGTCCAACGACAAGATTTATGAGGGCCTGTTCTCGGGCCTGTTTGACCTAGTCTCGCGACTGCCACTGTCAGTATTTGCAGTCGCCGACTGCCTTTTGGTGAGCCCTGACTTATAGGATTAATCGATATATGCATACAACTAAGCAATATAAAATTCAGAAAAGAAAACTTAGATCAATTAATAATCACTTTACAACAAAATAACTATCCTCTACCCTTAATAGAAAGCATTATCAAAGAAAGAATACAAGAAATTTACAATGGCTCGAATAAAAAGAAATAATGGCTTAAAAATGACAAAAAATCTGATTTACGTGTTTCATTACCTTACGTACAAAACTTATCAGAAAGACTAAGAAATGCTTAAAAAAAATTTGAGATTAATGTATACGTCAAAAATGATAATAAATTAGAAAATTATATCACTAATAAAAAAGGTTCTGAAGAAATTGAAAATATTTCTAATATAGTTGATAGTATTTTGGGTTATCAATGGGGAGTGGAGAAAATTGACGTCCTCTCTGTGGACCAAAATGTTAGAAGTTGAGGGAAATTGTTGTAATTAAAACAAAGCACGCCTGACCGTGACCTTGCGCGGCGAGGGGAAGAACTTCACGGGTGAGCTTTCTACGGGGATAAGCAAAAGTTCCCTGTCCGGGCTTTCTAAACTCCCTTCCAGCCTGCGAAAGAGTTCCGTCGCCGAGGGGAGATTTTCGGTCGGTGGCTCAGCGAGTGCCGGGATAGTTAATACCCGCAGGCGGACACGAGGAGGAGCGAGAGGAGAGAAACTCGGTGGAAATTCCGGAATTCGCTCTTTCGGAACTCTGACCGAATAAAAGGCTGGACTTTCCGGATTGTATTCCGGGTCGTTTTCCGGGACGCTTGTAGGATTTCTGGAAGACCACTTTGTGAGGCACATGAGATGTTCCGAAGGATGGACCTCCCGGTGGAAAATGAGGGGCAAGAGGCGTTAATAGATCGGGCCGAAAATACTGCGATTGTCACGTACATTTCCGATCACCGGAGCGTATCGATTGATTAAGAGGATGCATGAAGGGCTAAAATCAGGATGCATGAAGGGCTAAAACTCAGGAAACAAAAGAAGTCCACGCGAAAGGGAGGAAAACGAGAAAAAGTAAATGAATAAAAATAATAATCGCGACACGTACCCGAACGAAGAAAAACGCGAGAGACTCGTTCGAAAGTCACAACCTCAGGGTAATAACTCCCGAATCGAGCCCTTTCTCAGATCGTACAGTCGACAGTCCGGAGACTGTCAACCGCCGATCCCAAGCGAACGAGCAAGGAAGAAATCGCGATCGCGCCACACAGTATCGAGGAACAAGATGCGAGATTTTCTGACCAAGTCAAGAAAACTCGATGGACACTTCATCACTAACCTTAACCTTGCTGATGGAAAACCTCCAACACCATCGAAGCTGGACGATTCTGGATCCTGGATGACTCCTGAAAAAAGTTGGCTGGACGCTAAAATTCAGGCTCGGAATTTGATAATTCGCAAGAGGGGAAAAAAAAAGAAACTGGTAGGAATAAAAGAAGCCGGAATTTAAGAAGTGAAAAAATTAATTTAATTATAATATTCGGTGTACAAAACTCTAAGTGAATTAGCTGGCGTGAATCGTTCTTTACGGTCCGATCCGCTTCTCGCTCGAGAAGCTACTAACTCAAGCTCCTACCGATTTTGAGAGATTCGCAACCGTCGAGCTACTTCTCGTGTTTTCCAGTGGTGGGGAGGACGATCGAGCTCTGTCATTGGTCGACCGCTCTTCCCAACCGTTTGGAATTCGGCGAAAATTTGCTTTCCTCCGGTTCGCAAGAATTTTATCATTTTGAGACAGTTGAAAGATACGCTGAATACAAAATATTTAAAACCTAATTTCTAGAAACAAAGTAAGTGTAGAATTTCAATTCCCAAAACTTTAAAGGAGCTGCAAACGTGAGCTCGAGATTTAACGTTCCAATTTCCGAGGATAAGTTGGCCGAATTATTCTCGGAAAAACGGGAAGCTTAAATCCCAAACCGCGCTTGATGATTAAACACGATGGTCGTTAAAAATATGAATTATATCATAGTTCACTTAATAACATGTGAAGGCTGCTGCAATAAAATCTATATTGGTCAAACTGGCCGTAGACTAAAAACTAGAATAGCCGAACATAAAAGGGGTTGCAGAATTGGCCATTTGAATACTGGTTTGTCACAACACTCTTGGAACTTTGATCACTAATTAATGGTTTTAAATTCCTATCACTTTGGCGCGCTCCCCGGTAAGAAGGCTTTTATTCAAAGGTATTAAAAATGTCAATACCTGCGAATAGCGTTTCTGCCTTTTTTTGAATCGTCCAATTGGGCAGCGAAAATAATTAGATTCCCATCCCTTTCAAAGCCGATCGGAGCTTTCAAACGTAACCTGAGATAAATTAAAAATATCATTTTCGTTTAACACGTTAGAAGGCGCTTCCAAATCATAACATTTGACAAATCTAGTAGGACTGTGCATGAAAATACATCGCTTTATCACAAAACTCTCGCTTCATTAAAATGTGATCAATTTAAAAAAACATAAGATCATGGCGAAAAATAAAAAAATAAAAAATAATTTTTCATCACAACTACCTGTGTAGAAATCATTCTTGACAACAAAAAATTACTAATACTGTGTTTTTAAATACTTTCAACGTCATTATTATTTGAAAAGCTGTAAATAAGAACAGCTAAATGTGCAAACTTAAAAGGGATTGAAAATGGTCTATTTCATGGTCACTTTGGGGTATCTAAGAGTTTTCAGAAAAATGTTGTCGCCACTGGTATCATAAAGGCATTCAATTTAAGAGATAACTTCTACTGCTCTGAGGATTCAAAACGCGATGACAAAAACGGTATCGAAAAGGATTCCATAATTGTCACGTCACCATTGAAAAGGAAATTTTCGAATGCTTTTCAATGCAAGCCTTCTTACCGAGTGGATGATATTTTTACAAAACCTGCCTATCTTGTATCTTGGCCGCCTTTTTAGAAGGTTTGCACATATTCCAATCTGCCGAAATAAGCCACTGAAATTCACACAGAGCGATAAATTACAATTTTCAGACAGATATCGTTTGAAGATTGAAGATTACATGACTTCAACCTCTCCAATAGTCTCTTTTGTTTTATTCCACATCGACTCAGTAAGCTACTTAGCCAGCAAAAGCCCCACGCTAACATCAACGACCAGTACCAGTAAGTCATCCTCCACTCCGTCATCGCCGGCCAATGATAAGTCAATGCGGTATAAACTAAAACAGTGAACTGTGAAGATTCAATTTATTTGATCTCTAGTCACCAACTAGACGTAGAAATATTTTATTCTTGCGTATAATCGCTTAGATACATACCGTCCTTCTAAGGACGATAGGAACATTCTTTAAAACGAAACCTCACCGACTGTATAATGGGTACAACAAGAAAGAAGATTATTTAGTTGAGTATTGAAATGAAGAAAGAAGTTTTGATCTTACTCGATAAAGCTGATAGTCAACTTGGTTTTTGAGTTTTTCTGCAAATATCGTTCTATCGATGTTCCATTCAGAGGACTAATGATCCAGTCAAAAAGCAGCGGATTTAGAAGTAGCAGCAGAATGAAAATTAAAATTGCCGAATTTATTGAAAAAATACGCTCCTGGAGACCAATTCAACGCTGATGAATTCGCATTGATTTATCGACTAATTCTAAGAAAACTGTTGATGATCAAAGGATAAAAATGCACATGTAGAAAGCCTGCAAAAGAAAGGTTAACTGTACTTGCCTGCTGCAGTTCTACTGGAAAAAAATTGAAGCCATTGGTCACCGGAAATGCTGAACGTCCTCGCGTACTTAAGGCAAATGGAATCGATCCAAAAAATCTTCCCGTTACTTGGCGTTCCAATAAGAGGGAATGGATGAGTGGAAATTTATTTGAGGAATGGCCGCTTGTCACAATTGTACAAAAATATTGAGCCATGTAACAGTAAAATTCCTTCCACTTAGGGCCGATTCCACCATCTCTGATTAAATCCATGTTTAACTAATCATGATTATTTTTTAATCAACGACTTAATCGTGATTAACTTGCGAAACGTTCCACCATGAATTTTTAACCTATGGTTAACTAACCGTATACCCTGTTCGCAATAAAGTATAGTTTCTGCGTATTTTTGTTCTAACGGCGATTTTGATTGGCTGAGTCACGAAACTTGTGTTCGCGCGCCATCTCTGGCAGGCCAAACCAAATAAATAGTACTCTGACGTCACAAATTACGCGTTGTTTAATATTGTTTTGCTGAAGCGTCTCCAAAATAACGTTAATCAAATTAATTAAGTGAAGCGGTGTTTTCCAAAGCAAAAGCCATATATACTGTCGCAATGTACGTTAACTAAACTTTAAGGTTACGTTGAGCCCGGTTAATCGCTGGTTAAGTCGGTAACCGGCCAAAAATGGCAGATTAAGTTAAACAGCGATTAGGCTACTTTAATCATGGTTTAAAAGATGGTGGAACGCAATGTACTGATTAAATAAAGTTAATCAAGGATTAAAATTTAATCACGGTTGGTGGAATCGGCCCTTAATCTAAGATCGGAAGTTCAACCGCTGGATCAACACTGGCGGACCGGCCAAACGCAAGCATTACGTTAAATGGTCATGCCGTAATTGCAACAAGTTTCTTTTTCAGCGTTAAAAAGTGAAGAAATAAAGTGTCTGTTATTGCAGTCTGCTAACGGGGGCTTCAAGCGGGTTGCCAACATGCAGGGGCCCGACTTCAATTACAGCCACTTCGTTTTTTTATTTTTTAACGCTGTAAAAGCAACTTGTTGCAATTACGGCATGATCATCTAACGTAAATTGTAACGTATTATTATAATTGCAACAGTTTTCATATTTGTTTTGCTTCTTTCAATAATTATAATGCCATATTACTTTAGCATTACTTTACCATTACTTTACCATTACTTTACCATTACGCTGCAGAGTAATGCTTGCATTCGGCCGGTCCGCCAGTGAAGGAATAGTACGAGCTGTTAAAGCTTGTTATCGTAAAAAATGGCTACAACATCTTATCACCGCTGATGAAGACTGCAATACACGATCTCAGTTTCTCAAATCAATTTCAGCCTTGCACGCAATTCGTTGGGTAAATAGTGCCTTGCAGAAAATTTCACCAGAAACAATTAGCAAATGCTTTCAACGCTCAGGTTACAAAGAAGGAATAGATGGAATCGATGAAGACGAAGATGTAGGCTTAGCTGATGTGATAAATTCATTTCCACCAGAAATTCAAAATGACGTACTCTCAGTTGATGAGATTATAAACGCCGATGCTGAGTTGATTCTTCATGAAGAAATACCTACCACACTATATAACACTATATAACTAAAAAAATGCATCTAATAATATCATTGTAAACATCGAAGAATGTATCAAAAATGTTGAAGATGAAAAAAAAACGAAATAATAGAAAAGTAGTCACAGATTTAATTTGAAATCATACTAAAATCAATAAATTTAATAATCCTAGTTTCGTCTCTTCTAGACGATTTCTAGATGATATTGTCTAGGAGCACATGATCTAGAATTGACCCCTTTCTAGATGATACTAGACGAATGCTAGACTCAAAAGGGTCGCAGGTAAAACTTACTAGACGTCGCTATAGATGAACTCTAGACGAACCCTTGACAAGGCGGCCGTCATTAAATTGCTCTATAGACGTTCGCTAGACGAGCTGAGTCTAGAAAGTATCTATAAATGATCTAGATTTCCGGTAGATTGAAACGGTTAAAAAATTTAAAAATGATCACAAAGATTTTATTCTTGTTAAAGCAGCTAAAGGGAATATTTCAGTAGCAGCAAATAGGGATGATTATAATAAAACAGTTGAAAATTTTTTACAAAACAATATATTATGCAAAAAAGTTAACATGAGCTTATTTCCAACCATCGAAGATAAATGCAATGATATTATATCAAGATGGGAATATAAAAGGTATATAAATGATAATTTAGCTTACTGTTAAAAAAATTACGCGAGTGATTATGCCCTCCCTAAAGTTTACAAGCCTGAAATAAAATGGAGATCAATAGTGTCTTCCATTGGATCACCTACTTATAACTCAGCCAAATTTTTATCAAAAACGTTAAACCCTGTTTCTGGTATGACTCACTCTTTTATTAAAGATAGTTGGGATTTTAAAGAGAATATTAAAAATATATATGTACCTAGTACCCACTCAGTATTATCTTAAGATGCGATTTCTATGTTTGATAATATTCCGTCGGATTTATTTTCTGGTTCCATAAAAGAAAAATTACAAGTTTACAAACATTTAACTAAAATATCGAACTCCGAAATTCAAATAGTTGTCAGAATAGTATTTAATAATACTGCTTTCTCTTTCAACCACAATTTTTATAACCTGATATCAGGTTGTCCTATGGAATCGCCCTTTTCTTCGGCTGCTTCCAATCTTGTTTTAGAGGACTTAGAAAATAGAGCATTATCAAAATAAAGGTTTAACCCGCTTTTCTACAAAAGGTATGTGGATGAAATTTTGCAATAGTTCCTACTGATAAAACTCAAGCATCAATTAATACATCAACATTATGGAAGAATAAATAATGTTCATTAAGGCCTATTCCGCTTCTTTTGGTGTTAAAAAATTATTTTATTATAAAAAATTTACCGACATGTTTCAACCTGTCAGGTCCTTTTCAAGGCCCATTCTAGGATGAAAAATACATGTATTAAGAATAAAAATAAAATGGAGAGTATTCAATCTATATATGTATATACCCAGTGGGCACTAGACCATCCTCAGGACGTCTTTAGAACGTCCAACTATGTTCGCGAACATTGAAGTCGATGTTACAGAAACGACAATGAAACAATATTAATACGTCTGTGGAACGTCTAATGTCCGGCATTTTGTTATCTTTTGGATGTTATGAAATGTCTGTGAGACGTCCCTAAGAAGTACAGGTTAACCTTCTAGAAACGTTACTTTTTCAAATCTGAAATCATCAGAATATACGTTTGATGAACGTTTCTGCTATAAAAAAACTTTTCTTTAGATATAGACTTGATTTACGGTCGCATAATTAATAGTTAATTAATGATTAATAATTAATAGAATTTGGCATGACTTATTTTTTTATAAGAATAAGCTTAAAAGATTTTTCGTGACCTTTTCAAATCAAAATACGTGAAAGTGAAGGCAAAGAAAAAAACCTTTGTCCATTTTGCAACATTTATTTAATAATCATACTCAGTATTACATTTTTATCCAGCATGTGAGAAGACACATTAATATAAAAAACTGTAAAATATAAGCCCTTCGTAATCTAAGAATAGACAAATCTTCTCTACGTATTATAATCTGGTTGTCTCCTTGTCCTCTTATCAATATCAGCGTTGACACGGGTCCCGGATCTTCTCAACCAATTCATGATTGTGTCACTTACTTCCTGTTCTGTACTTTCCGAATATTTTGCAACTAAAATTTCTGTAATAATAAAAGCGAAAATTTAAATTAAACTAAAAGTTTTGTAATAATAAATGTAAAATTTAATTTTGACACATAAAATGGTTTCGAGCATAATTTTAAAGAGATAAAGTGCTCAAGATTACAAGGGATCTTAGGGCTAAAACCTTGAGATGTTTAAACAATAACAGCAATAAATGCTTAATTAAAGGCAAATAAATTTCAAACATTCCAAAAGGTTTCCATGATTTTAAAAGATTTCTAAAGATTGTAAATCATTTCACAAAGATTCACCCAAATTTTTACGATTTCACAAAGATTTCAAATATTTTCAAAAGATTTCATAATGATTTACAAAAAGTGCACTGATTTCACAAAGATTTCAAAAGATTTTATCGCAACATATTTCACGAAAATACGAAAAATTTCTAATTTACAAAGATTTCAAATAATTTTAGAAGATTTATAAGACAACACAAAGATTTCAAAAGTTTTCAGAATGATTTCCAAGATTTCAAAAGATTTTAAAGATTTCAGAAAGATTGTGTAAATAATTTTACAAAGATTCATCAAGGTTTCAATGATTTCACAAAATTATTAAAATATTTAAAAAATTTTCATATTTCCAAGGTTACGCGATGATTTCAAAAGACTTCCAAGGATTTCTAAAGATTTAAAAGGATTTCAAATTTTCAAAAGATTGTAAATCATTTCACAAATATCTCAACAGAATTTAAAAGACTTTAAATCATTTCAAACAAAAAATATCAAAAATCTATATGTTCGAGTTTGGAAAATATAACGTAACATAAAATTATGAAAGGATTCAATTTTTATCACGATTAGAAAACTTTAAATGTAATTCCCAGTTAGAATTTGTATGCCCGGTTAATTCCTGGTTTTATTTTAATTTCCGGCTACATCACGGTTTACACGATTAGTAGACACCCTGGCCCTTCTTCTAAATCAGAATTGAAATTATTTTCCAAAATTTCTGTATCATGTCAAAAATTCTTTGTGCGAAGTCAAATAATAATTCTTTCAAAAATTCCCTGACCTAAAGTCTAAATTATAATTCTTCACGGAAATTACGTGTCCAACAGTAAAAATGATCATTTTGAACGACTGTTCTAAAGTGAACCTTAAATGAAAATTATCATTCTTTACGGAAATTCTTAGTTGAATCTCAGAACTATATTTTTTGAGAATTATTATTTTATAAAATTATAGAAAATTCTCTGTCCCAAAGTCAGAATTCTCATTCTTTGCGGAAATTGCCTATTCGAAAGTATAAATTCTAATTCTTGGCGGCAATTCCCTGACCCAAAGTAAACATCATATTTCTCGACGGAAATTCCCTGTGCTAAACTCAAAATTATATTTCTTTACTGAAAATCCATGTCCCAACTTACAATTCTAAATCTTTTCGAAATTTCCCTGTTTCTATTCAGGATAATTTTAATGCTTCGCATGAATTTGTAAAATATTTCTTTGATTTACTTCCTGTCCCAATTCAGACTTATAAAACTTTTACCTAAGAATTATAATTCTTTGAGTAAATTCACTGTTCCAACTCGGAATTAGAAAAATAAAATGTATAGAACCACTCTTAATTTGCATATTAGTACATGTGACAGAAAAATCTCGGTCACTGAATCAAATTCCCAGTAATTTCCAGGAGAACAAAATTCCCGGTCATTTCCTGGCTTCTCCGATTTCCCGGTCAGATAGACACCCTGCTATCACATTTGTACTATTCGTCGGAATATCTGGACAAGTGAACACTTCAATAATTAAAAACTTGACTTACGGACTATAGTCGATGCTATTGCGGTTGTTCCAAATCTTACGTTGTTCTTTTGTCCATAACAGGAATAATCACGTGCCAAACAATTCGTCAGAACTTGCTTCATGACATAACTCGCAGCATTTTTCGCATCTTTCCCTTCTCGTTTTCAGATTCTATTTTTCTATAACTAATACATATTACACGTATTTTAAAAAAACGCGTTTACATTCTGACAACTATCGATTATTGAATAATAAAATACATAATTAGATATTGCATGCATGTTTAAATAATACTTAATTACTTACAAACTTTTCTAGGGCCAAATGATTGGTGCTGATCTCCTTCTCGAAAGCATCGAACTCTTCCTTTGTCCTTAAGGGTTCTAGGGGTAACATTTCCTGCCTACCGCCAACCTCACTACTAGTGATCGGTCTGTCATTTAGCTCTCGCATGTTTATGGCATGATTAAACTTATCTTCCATTATTTTCGTTGAATTCCTCATCCACATCACGCTTTCGCTATCACCTGAAAGAAGAAATTATAGTGCGAACGTGTATAAATATTAGTATATATTTACTTAAGAACTATATTGGAGAACAATTATATACAAATACTTACACATTTCGCAACCCTTCGCTTTTTTTTGGGGCCTCACCACCTCTGTGAAGAACACAAGATAGCATAAATAGGTTAATATTGAAACTTGGGGCTACTTACTAGCCCTCCACCGACATAAATGAAAAATATGCAAACGTTCAATTCTTTTTACAACTTCTTCTTATGTACACGAAATTAAGAGGAGGAAAGAAAAATATAATAATTCAATAATTACCCATTGAAACTCTATTCGAAACAGGAGTCTCTTGTTCCTCATTTGACTCAACCTCGCTCAGAGCACGTCTCACGATGGAAGATCTTGCTCGTGAAGGGACTGCTCCACATACGTTTCGAAACAAAAATGCTTTAACTAGTAGTATATTATTTTCATTAATCTGCATAATTTTAAAAACTTAGTAAGTTTTTCTGATGTATTTGAGAAATGAAACTTTTACGTATACTTTTTCCTATACTCGCGAAAAAAAGCATACGTATACTTCATTTCCTATAATACTTGTTTATAAGTGTTTATTTTTTATTTTAATCATTTTGAGCATAAAAAACGACATTTTCAAAAAGGGCCCCATGGATTTTTTTTTTATCTTATAATGTCCGTGGAATTAAAGTCTTCACTAATGAGGCGGAAAATCCTATGTGAAAGGACCTGCTTGCAATCAAATTTTCAGCATTTTTTTAGTTTTAAATATTTTGAACATAAAAATCAACATTTATGAAAAAGGAAGTAATGGATTTGTTTTGGCTTCTGGTCCTTAAATGTCCGTTACATTACAGACAACCATAATCAGTTCGAGAATCTCTGATGCGAAATCCTTGTGACTAAAATTTTAGATTGATTTTGAAATACTTTAAAAATGAAAATTTGTTTAAAAAGCGTAAAAGGAATTTGTTGTTTTTGGCCTGAACATGTTTGCAGCATTACTCTCTAAATTTCAATTAGTAAAATATAACTGATCGTCAGTTAAATTCTACTAATTTCTGTAGCTAGAATTGAGTCACTGACCATTAGTAGAATTGTATTGATTGGATTAGTGAAACGAAAATTACTAATTGATCAGTTACAGTTGTATTAAAGAAATCAGTTAATTATAAGAGGTTATGTTCCAAATATATTTGCGCATCATTTTTAAATGTGAAATTGTTTAAAGTTTTTTTTTGTTCACACGTGTAATAATTTCTTATTCATTTATTAAAATGAAAGTTTCAAAATACACTTGATTATTTTAAATAATATTGGAGTATAAACAAAAGCTTAATTCAAAAATTGTTCCTCTTTTAATTTATTCTAAGTCTATAATTGATTCACTGCAGTTACGGTATAAATAATGAACTTCAGTTACGGTATTTTTACTGTTAAAATTAGTAAACTTCTGAAAATAACTGATTTATCAATTAAAATCAAGTGTACTGAATGAATTAGTAAAATTTCTACTAATTCAAATTTAGTGAGTATAGACTAACAAAATCAATAGGAAAATCCCATAAGCAAGAAACTTGTAATTAAAGTTAGATCCGCTCCAACCGTGCTCAATAAAAAAAGGGTTTTCTTTACATTTAAATAAATAGTAGAATCCATATTAAAATACAAATTTACATGGCCATAAAAAATTATAGAGAAAATTCAGCCGCAAATATTTTGTTCCCAAAACTAAAAGCAGAACATGAGGAAATTAAATAAAGTGGAACCGCCAGCAAAAGAATACTTTGATATGCAGTTTGAATATGCCTAACATCGTTGAACAATATAACAGATTTGAGAACGTCCTGAGAACGTTCTAGAACGTCCACAGGACATCTAGCAAGATTTCAATAAGAAGAAAAATTTTAGATAAGGTTTCAGGAATATATTTTTTTTTGCTTGCTTTCCGTACTACACTGTAATCTTTTTTTACTTGTATCTAAATTGTCCGTTTCGTATTCAAAATTATTCGTTTCTGTAGAGAAATCGGTATTCTTTCCAAAAAGTTTTTCTGTACGTAAATTTTTCTCTGATAATTGAAGTCTGTTTCCGGCTATATATCGGATTTCCCGATTAGTAGACACGTTGACCCTTCTTCTATATCAGAATTAAAATTATCATCCGAAATTCCCGTTTCATATCAAAAAATCTCTGTGCGAAGTAAAATAATAATTCTTTGCTGCAATTAACTGTACTCAACTTTAAATTATCATTGTTTACGGAAATTCCTAGTTGCATCTCAGTATTATAATTCTTGAGAATTAAAATTTTATAAAATTATAGAAAATTCTCTGTCCCAAAGTCAAATTTCCCATTCTTTGCGGAAAATGCCTGCCCGAAAGACAAAATTATAATTCTTGACGGCGATTTCCTGTCAAAATAAGTGATAAAATGAGATTTTTTCCCTAAAAATCCCTGTCCCAAAACCGAAATGAGCATTTTTACTAAAATACCCTGTCCCAAAGTAAAAATCATCATTCTTCACGGGCATTCCCTGTGACGATTACTTTTATTTGCAGTTTAAATGTTGCATTCTTTAAATGCCTAACATCCTTGAAGCATATAACAGATTTCGGAACGTTCTGAGAACGTTCTAGAACGTCCACAGGACATCTAGCAAGATTTCAATTAGAAGCAAAATTTTAGACAACGTTTCAGGAAAATAATTTTTTTTTTGCTCACTTTCCACACTAAATTGTAATCTTTTTTTACGTGTAAATAAATTGTCCGCTTCGTATCCAAAATTATTGGTTTCTGTAGAGAAATCGGTATACTTTCCAAAAAGTTTTTCTGTACTCAAATTTTGTCTATTATTGAAGTCTGTACCCGGCTATAACCCGGATTTCCCGATTAGTAGACACCCTGGACCTCCTTCTACATGAGAATTAAAATTATTTTCCAAAATTCCCGCTTCATGTCAAAAATTCTCTGTGCGAAGTCAAATAATAATTCTTTACAAAAACTGCCTGTCCTCAAGTCTAAATTATAATTCTTTACTGAGAATACGTGTCAAACAGTAAAAATGATCATTCTCACCGAAAATTACTGTCCTAAAGTGACCCTTGAATTACAATTATCATTATTTACGGAAATTCCTAGTATTATCTCAGAATTGTAATTCATGACAATTACAATTTTATAAAATTATAGAAAATTCTCTGTCCTAAATTCAAATTTCTCATTCTTTGCGGCAAATGCTTTCCCGAAAGACAAAATTATAATTCTTGACGGCGATTCCCTGTCAAAACAAGTGATAAAATGAGATTTCTTTTCTGAAAATCCCTGTCACAAAATCGAAATGAACATTTTCACTAAAATACCCTTACCCAAAGTAAAAATCATCATTCTTCACGGGAACTCTCTGTATAGAATACTTTGATTTGCAGTTAAAATGTTCTACTGTTTAAATGCCAAACATCCTTGAAGCATATAACATATTTCGGAGCGTCCTGAGAACGTTCTAGAACGTCACCAGGAGATCTAGCAAGAGTTCAATTAGAAGCAAAATTTTAGGAAAACCATTTTTTTTAATTGCTCACTTTCAGTACTAAATTGTAATTTTATTTTACCTTTATATGAATTGTCCCTTTCGTCCCAAAAATGGTTGGATTCTGTAGAGAAATCGGGTTTCTCTCCAAATAGTTTTTCTGGACTAAAATTTTTTCTCTGATTATTATTGAAGTCTGTATCTGTGCTCGTGTCGTCAAACTCGGATGATAGTTCAGGAATAAAATTGTCTACAAAAATAAATTAATCAATATTCTCAGATATAAAAAAATATTATAAAAAAAATGCCAAGTTTGTTTGACTACATACAGTATTTTTAAACACATTTTTTCAAATCAATCTTTAAATTGAGGACTAGGACGAACGAGATCAGTTCTTTTTAATGGAAATACTCAATTTTTTCGTACCTTTCTCTGCTCCGGGTTTGTTATTCTTTTCGCGAATCCTGTTACTAGCATCACGTCCGTTATCAAGGCTCCGGTCCATTTCTCCCTTTTGCTTCCTCTTGCTACTGAATTTCCAGCAACCAAGTTCCTCATCACGGGTATGGTCCTTTTTGTCCTTTTGATTGTCTTCTCTGCTTCGGTCTCGTCCGGCACAGCGCTCATCGCGGGTTTGCTCCTTTTCGCCCTTGTGATTTTTCTCCGAGCTTCGGTCCCGTCCTGCTCGGTCCTCATCACGGATATGGCCCTCTTCGCCCTTTTGATTTTTCTCCCTGCTTCGGTCTCATCCGGCACGGTGCTCATCACGGGTTTGGTCCTTTTTACCCTTGTGATTTTTCTTCCAGCTTCGGTCCCGTCCTGCTCGGCCCTCATCACGGGTATGGTCCTTTTCGCCCTTTTATTTTTCCCCCTACTTCGGTCTCGTCCGGCACGGTGCTCATCACGGGTTTGGTCCTTTTCGCCCTTGTGATTTTTCTCCCAGCTTCGGTCCCGTCCTGCTCGGTCCTCCTCACGGGTATGGCCCTTTTCGCCCTTTTGATTTTTCTCCCTGCTTCGGTCTCGTCCGGCACGGTGCTCAACACGGGTTTGGTCCTTTTCGCCCTTGTGATTTTTCTCCCAGGTTAGGTCCCGTCCTGCTCAGTCCTCATCACGGGTATGGTCCTTTTCGCCCTTTTGAGTTTTCTCCCTGCTTTGGTCTCGTCCTGCACGGTCCTTATCACGGGTATAAACCTTTTGACTTTCGTGAATTTATGGCTGCTTCGCTCCAGTTCTGCACGTTCCTTATCAGAAACTTGGTCCCTTAAGTTCTTGGGATTTTATTCCCTGCTGAGGCTACGTCCCCCATGTTCTTCATCATGGCTGTAGTCCTTCTTCTTTCCACGATTTTGGTCCTGTTTCTTTGGGCCATTCGTCTCATGTCTGGATTTTTCTCGAGTACATATATTTTCCTTATTTGTCTCGGTGGAAATATGAGAGGCATGATAATTCTCGTTTACTTTCTCTAAAGAAGTAAATAACAAAAAATATATGTAAAAAACTATACCTTTCGTACGCCCTTTTCGTGTGGAGCGTCACAAAGTAAAAGTAACATAGTAGGTTAAAATTTCAAACATTCAGAGGTAGATTTTTAGCGGGTAATTTCAGAACGGTTTTAGATAGTAACTGAGAAAAGCCTATCATAATACTGAATTAAAAAAAAATCATTTTTTATGCTAAGGAAATCGCCTTCGTCAAATGTTAATAATGAGTAACTGATAGTGGATCTTAATTACATGCAAATCCTCTAATATTTTGGAGGTGCTTGCTAAAAGGTACAAGTATTTAAAAATAGCATTCTTTCGCGAACCTATCGACTTAAAGAATGAAAATCGATATGATATGATGGACTGATCGGAAAACTTTCGAATGAAAAATTCATCTTACTGCCGTTGCCTTCGTTTTTTGCAGATCTTTGTTGAAAATTTTTCAAAGCCGCTCCCTGCGTCTTTAGAAGAGATTACACTTTTTGGGCAAAGCGGACGTTTTCCTACTAGTTTTAGATTTGGGACGACGAGATGTATTCTCTCGTCTCCACTTGACATATTAGATACTTGTTTCGCGACATCCTTGGCCAGCGCCAATTTACCTGCAGAATAAGAAAAGTGCTTGTCAGTATTTTACATGAAAATCGATTAGAGATGCCGAATTTTATTTTGTTTTGTAAAAGTAACTGATTGCATTTAAAAAAGGCTCAATTATTTTCAAAAGACATCCCAAGAAAATAGTGACTTGAAAAGAAATTGATAGTGAAGTATTGGACTCAGATTAATATAATAAGTATCATGAAATTATTGAAATAAATGATTGTAGTGTGAATAATACGTACCGTAAGGTCCATGAAGAAAACGTACTTTGTGTTTGGTCCAATTTGGGCCAGGAGACTTTCCTTTCTTCATACATTGTTGTGTATTAAGTTTATCAGAAGGCCAATAAACATGTGACCTATGCGTGGTTAGCCAAGCGCTAGGAACTGAGTTACACCACTCTTCACAAGAGACTAGGAACCATGAATTGGGAATTTCCTACAACATTTGTGAAAAATGTTTCCAATTTTTGAAAAGTTTAAAGATTTTCATAATTGTTGGTTGCATACAGAAAGTACTATTATCAATCGGAGGAAATTGGAAGCCTTTTAATTTAAATAAGTTTATATTTGAAATTACTTAACAAATTAAACGTCATTTAGAACTAAAACATTTTTTAATTTTCAGTTGTAAAGCAGTATTTTACAAAATAGAATAAATATGCCATCGAAAAATTTAGAATTTTATGTCATAAAAGTTATGACTTTTGAGGATAAGTATTAAGAACTGTTCATCTTTAACTTTATACTCCTTGAATTGACCAAGTAACATTAGAGTTGATAAATTATTGTTTGCTTGAGTTTAAATAATATTCAAAGGTGCACGGGTGCAAAGCACTGCGTTTCTCACACACATTTAAATCGCTTAAAGCTTTATAATGAAATTTAAAAGGCAATAATGGGCAAAAACTATTTTTGAAGAGAACGTACAAATCTGTTATTTTGGAACTTTTTAACATTTTTTTAATCAAAAAAACTACTTCACGTACACGTTAAAACTAAATGTGAGTCATTCTAATTGCTAAGCTTAGTAACTAATAACAAAAAGTTAAACAAGTTACCGTTACCTACGTAGCTTAGCACATATTCTACGAGAACTTTTTTAGAGAACTTTTTTAAAATTTTAATTGTTCCAACAGCCAAAATAAGTACCAATGATCAGTCGACGATCCGTGTAGCGTGCGAAAATAATAATTTTATATTTAAATTATTGTAATGACGAAGTAAGCGATGCGGCGTCTTTGTAACAAATAGAGGTTAAGAATAGCAAGTGAAGAAACAACTATCGACCGATTAGTGCGAATCGAGTCGTAAATTTCTAACCAGTCCGGCGATAAGGTGTAATCGAGCCGCCCGAAAAACCGAGGACTTCAAAAGAGGCTTGTTGCTACGGCAGCCGTGAGCGTGTCTTGATGTTCCGCGAACGCGTTCCGAGCTGCGAAACTTCCCGAATGAAGTCGGCGAGATTCTAGAAAATTCTCGACGCCTGTATTTGCGGCGAATAATTATTTATTTTATAGCTTTCTTGCACGATTAAAATGTAAAAATGTAAAAGCCTGCCCCGGACGAGGGGCACAGTCAAAGACGTGCTACCAAGACTTCTGCACGGAGCACAGGAGGCAGGAGAGGCAAGATAATCCTGGAAATCTGAACAGCGACGTGCCAGCTCGGGCGTTTGACACCGCAAGAAAACTCCGATTGTGTTTTGGATCCCTAAAAAGTGGTAATGTAAGGATCGATTGTAGAAATGCGAAATGCGCGGTGTGTGCGAGGTCGCACCATACTTTACTGCACAATAATTCCACACGCGGATCTGAAAATTCAAATTCTGATGGTGTGCGATCAGGGTCCGCTCCACACACCGCTTCTGAGAGTGTCCATGTTGCATCCGCGTCTCACGATGCAGACCCGCGGATCTGACTAGATACCGCGATCTTTTTAAAAATATTGCCATTGCGTGTGCTCGGCGCAAGACATTTTATAAATACTTACGCCCTACTAGACGACGGGGATACGGTTAGTTTAATTGACCAAAATCTAGCTCGCGAACTGGGACTGAGAGGATCGCGAACGGACATGACCTTAGTCGGTATAAATAACGAAAAGATGTCGATGTCAAATTGTGAAAAAGTAGATTTTGACGTAGTGGGCGCTTTCGGTGAACATCGCATTAAATGCGCTGTAACCACAAAAAACCTCATACTTCCGACGCAAACAATCTCCAAAGAAATTGTCGAAAATTTGAAAATTCGAGGAGTCCAAATCAAAATATATCCGTATTACAAAGCGCGTGTTAAAACATTAACAGGCCAAGATAATTGGAGATTGATTGTGACGCGAAACTTCAGAGAAGTCGTCAACACGGACTTAGTGATAACACGATCGTTACTCGGTTGGGCTTTACACAGCGCCACGCGTCATGTTTCTAAACAAACGCATGTGCCACTCTGTCTAGCGTACAAATATCCGCAACCCGACATCGATGCTCTCTGTGATGACGAAACCCTCGAAAAAGAAACCTTACTGAATGATCTAATAAAACAATATTCTGAAATTGAGTCTATCGGCGTGCACATAAATACCAGGAAACGAAGCGGCCAAGAGCGTGATCTGAAAATCCTTCGGGAAACGAGCCACAAAAAAGGAAAATTTTGGGTAACTGGTCTCTTATGGAAATCTGACTTTCCACCAAGTGTCGACGGTTATTGTACTGCTCGCGCAAGGTTAATGCTGACCGAAAAAAGACTGGATCGAGAATCTGCGTACGCACAATTGTATTAAAAGGAGGTGCAACGTTTTATAGATCTCGGATACGCCGCAAAAGCAAACCTGTCCATTGAGAGGCCGAGGGTTTGGTATTTGCCACACTTTGGCGTATATAACATAAATAAGCCCGAGAAGATTCGGTTCATATTAGACGCGGCCGCGAAAACTCGGACAAAGGACCGGAAAAGAGAAAATTTAAGTTTGAATGATTTATTAGAAGCTGGTCCTGATCTATTAAAATCTTTGCCCGGAATATTAATCCGTTTCAGGCAATTCAAAATAGCTGTCTCTTCCGACATTTCCGACATGTTTGTACGCGTTAAAGTAATAGAGAGTGAGCGAGGAGCGCAACGATTTTTATGGCGAGGTGAAGACAGACAACGCGAGCCCGACGTGTACGAGATGACGACGTTAATTTTTTGTGCCAAATCCTCGCCGTGTAACGCAATCTATATAAAAAACGTAAATGTTCAGTGGTTTGCTGAAAGTAATCCGTACGCGAGTAAAAGCATAATCAACGACAGCTACATGGACAACTTTTTAACGAGTAGGATAACGGAATCGGAGGTTGTGAAACTTGTTCGCGACGTTATCATGATAAATTCAGAAGCCGGGTTTGAAATGCATGATTGGGTCAGCAATGACCCAACGACCCTGCAAAAAGGTACGCAATGTAAACAGTCAACAGATGGTCGGAAGATGCGATTGTGCGATCGGGGAGGAGAAAGAGTTTTGGGCTTAATTTGGGATTCGCAAGCGGACGTATTATGGTTTAACGTAGAGTTCGCCAAAATTTCGAAAGAAATTTTAAATGGCACAAAGAATTCACGACGTGGCTCTCGTGGATTGATAAGCTGAGAGACATAAAAGAGTACCGAGCACCACATTGCTTCTCTTTCACAAACCCACAAGATTCGGTAGCCGAGTTACACGTATTATGTGACGCGAGAATTACAGCGTATGCCGCAGTCGCGAATTTACGTTTTAGCGCCGACCATGATCGAGCTCATGTATCGCTGATAACGTCAAAGAGCAGAGTCGCGCCTTTGAAACCTCGGTCAATCCCGCGACTAGAGCTCAAAGCCGCGCTGATCGGTGCAAGGCTCGCTAAATTCGTAAAAGACGAACTTAATATTAAACTCTCGGGGCGAGTGTTTTGGTCGAATTCAGCGACCGTTATTTGCTGGATCAGGTCTGAACCGCGGATGCGACAGATGTTTGTCGTGCACAGACTCGGAGAAATCGCAGAGCTTACACAGATTTCCGAATGGGATTGGGTTCCATCCGCTCAAGATCCTGCGGACGACGCGACGCGCTGCGGGAAAAATACCCTGCGAAGTGACGATCGTTGGTTTTGGGGTCCGGAATTTTTTTAAGCATACTGAAAATCAGTGGCCTGTCGAGAAAACGCCTCAAAAGGATGAAAAGGCCTCTATGGATAATTTGGATTTGAAGAGAGCTTTCACGCTCACGATAACAGCAACACCGACCGAACTACCGCTGGCGATAAGACTGCTAGGGGGGGGGGGGGAACTTCTAGTGTATGCGCGACGAGCGCGTAAAGTATATGAGCACTGGCAAGGTTGTCACAGAAATAAAGATGTTAGGCCCAAACGAGGAAGGCAAAGAAAACGCGTGAGTAAAGAGTACGCGCATGAAAGTACCCCGGTGGAAAAACTTCAAAAATGCGAAAACTACTGGTACCGTGTAATCCAAACCGAATGCTTTCCGTCCGATTTCCGCGCTTTGTCAAATGGTAAAGAAGTTAACAAACATAGTAAAATAGCGAATTTGATAACTTACTTAGATGAATGCGGTATTTTGAGAGCAAATGGAACAGCTACTTTGGCACACTCAGAAGCCTTTAACAATAGACCGGTTATCCTCGATTGTAGACATTTTGCTACCAAAATGCATGTGGCTGACTATCACCAGCGATATTATCATGGCAGTTAAGAGACAGTGATAAATGAACTGCGCCAAAAGTATTATATTGTCGGACTCAGGAATCGTTTGTGATCGTTAATGAGCAAGTGTATAGTATGTCGATTACGTAGAGGCAAGCCGCAAAACCCTTTCATGTTCGCGTTGCTGGCTGGTCGTGTCGCGTTTCAAGCGAGACCCCTCCGTCACTGTGGTGTTGAATATTTTGCACCGATGGAAGTTAAGATAGGAAGACGCAGAGAAAAGCGGTGGGGAGTACTGTTCACCTGCCTCACGACTAGGGCGATACACTTAAAATTCGCGCATAGTTTGAGTACGAGTTCTGCAATTATGGCACTACAGAGGTTAGCCGCTCGAAGAGGTGCGCCGTTAATTGTTTATAGCAATAACGGAACTAATTTCCGAGGAGCGACTGAAGAATTGAAAAATAAAATTGCAGCAATCGACAATGCCAAAATTGCCGAAGCGGCTTGAACTAGGCGCATAGAATGGCGTTTCAATCCGCCTGACACTCCACACATGGGTGGCGCTTGGGAGAGATTGATCCGTTCCGTCAAAACTTCATTACATGCCATACTGCATGAGCACGCGCCTAGCGAAGAGGGTTTGCTTACAGTTCTTGCGGAAGTCGAACATTCTGTTAACTCGCAACCGCTGACACACGTATCTTCAGACCCGCGAGATGAAGAGGCACTTAATCCCAACCATTTTTTGATAGGGTCGTCGTCCGGAGAGCTCAAGTTGGGCAAATACGATGCAAAAAATATTTCCTTACGGAAACAATATAAGTTAGCGCAAAGCTTTGCTGGTGCTTTGTGGAAGCGTTGGATACGCGAGTATTTTCCAAATTTGATTCCGAGACAAAAATGGACACATGTGCGTGTGACTAAGTGCGGATGAGGTACAAAATTAAGCTACTTTTGTACGGGGAGCAGGATGTAGCGTGCGCAAATAATAATTTTATATTTAGATTATTGTAATGACGAAGTAAGCGATGCGGCGTCTTTGTAATAAATATAGGTTAAGAATAGCAAGTGAAGAAACAACTAGTGACCGATTAGTGTGAATCAAGTCGTAAATTTCTAACCAGTCCGGCGATGAGGTGTAATCGAGCCACCCGAAAAGCCGAGGACATCAAAAGAGGGTTGCCGCTGCGGCAGCCGTGAGCATGTCTTGATGTTCCGCGAACGCGTTCCCAGCTGCGAAACTTCCTGAATGAAGTCGGCGAGATCCGAGAAAATTCTCGACGCCTGTATTTGCTGCGAATAATTATTTATTTTATAGCTTTCTTGCACGATTAAAATGCAAAGCGGTGCCAGAGCGTCGTAAAAGCGGCGTGAAAAAATCGCACTCCGAACCGTCGTCGTGAAATATGCCGTGCTGTGCCGGGAAAATTCGAGATTTCCCGTGATCTGGGAAGCTCACTCTCACGAGAGCCACCGTGCCGTGCCGGGAAAACTTGGTTTTCGAAAGCTGTAATCTCGTGAGGTTGGTTTTTCGGGCGGGGGGTCTGGGATTTTCGAAAGCACTAAAAATGATGGTTCAAAGAAAACCCTCTGGGAAAGGTCAGAAACCAGGCCGGAAAGCTGCGAGAAACAAAGAGCGGTGGTTCGAAGATGTAGAGCGCTGGGTTACCGGGGTTTCGACGGAGAATGAACGATAGGAGTTCGAATAAAACTGATGTTGTTATTTTCAATCACCCTATTTTATTTTAAACCAAGCCATAGACGATTACAATCCGGCTGCACTGGGTCATGCACCAGGTAGTTTAGCACGTATTCAACGAGAACTTTTTTCCAATTTAAATTGTGCCAACAGTCAAAATAAGTACCAATGATCAGTCGACGATCCAGGTGCACCGGGTCGTACACAAGGTAGTTTTGCACGTATTCTACGAGAACTTTTTTAACATTTAAATTGTGTCTACAGCCAAAATAAGCACCAATGATCAGTCGACAATCAGGGTGCACCGAGTCGTGCACCAGGT
>CAKNWT010293578.1:0-10238 GCA_932066315.1 Andricus coriarius | reverse complement strand
GTCGTGCACCAGGTAGTTTAGCACGTATTCTACGAGAACTTTAAAAAAATTTAAATTGTGCTAATTATTTTCAAAGAAAAATTACCATTTTAATTAATATTTTGGTTAATTTATTATTATTTCTTTTTAAATCTATATAGCCTCAAATTTATGAATATTTAGAAATTTATCTTATTTTTATTTTAGTTACATGTTCGACGACTATGATTTCTTTCAAATTTAAACTATTTTTGAAATATTACGCAACTGAAAATATGATTTCATTATGAGCTAATTATTTTTAAAGACAAAATTTCAATTTTAATTAATAATTTGGCTTATTTCTAAATATTTCTTTTTAAAATTATACAGCCTTCCTTTATTTGGAAAATAATTGTTTTATTAGAATAATAAACAATACAAATTATGAACATTTAGGAATTTGTGTTATTTTACTTTTATTTACATTTTCAAAGACGATTACATCCTTATAATTTGAACTATCAATAAAAAATTATGAACGTTTATAATTTTATTTTATTTAAATTTCAGTTAAATTTTCAAAGAGTTTAACTTTCTTCTAATACTAACTATTATTGCAAACTTAAACAATTGAAAATATACATTCAGCTGCGCTATTTTTATTAGAAAACATTAAAATTTGAATCATTTTTGGAATTGAAAGAAGTTTGGAAAATTTTAAAAATTTGTTTACCCGTGGCTCATTTATCTTTAAAGAAAATGGAGTTAACTAAGAATTTCTTTCCGGTGACTTTTTTCTATGCTTGGTATATTCCCAAGAATTATTAATTGCTTAAACAATTTTCATAAACAAATTCAGACTTTGGCCTTTTTTTAACGAATAGGATAAATTAGTTCAGGGTATCAAGAAAGAATCTATTTCCAAAGCTCTCTTCTACGATACTTTGCAAGTTTATAATAATTATTCAATATTTTAACAATTTTCATAAACATATTCAGAGTTTGGCTATTTTTCAAGGATTAGGTACAGTTTGTTTACAAAGTCAACTACGAATGCTTTTTTGATGAAACTTTTCTATGTTGCTTCGCAAATTCACAATAATTCTTAATAATTTAAACAATTTGCATAAATGAATTCAGAGTTTGCGTATTTTTCAAGGAATAGATACAATTTGTTTACGGAGTCAACTAAGAATATCTTTCCGATAACTCTTTTCTATGTTGCTTCATAAATTTAAAAGAATTATTAATTATTTAAACAGTTTCAAATAAAAAACTGAGAGTTTTGCTATTTTTTAACGAATAGGCTTAATTTTTTATAGAATTAAGTAAGAATATCTTTCCAATGACTTTTTGCTATAATGCTCTGCAAATTTCAAAGGATGAATCAATATTTAAATAATTTTGATATACAAATCGAGTGTTTGGCTATTTTTTAAAGAATAGGCTCAATTTTGTTACGGAATCAATCAATAATGTTTTTGAAATACCTCTTTCCTATGATACTTTGAAAATTTACAATAATTATTAATTATTTAAACCATTTTCATAAGCATATTCAGAAGAATTTGCAACGAGTAGGCTTAGTTTGTTTACGGAATCAATACCAATTTTTTTTCAAAAAACTCTTTCCTCTATATGATACTTTGAAAATGCACATTAATTATTAATTACTTATACATATTTATCAACATATCCAGAGTTTAGCTATTTTTCAAGGAATAGGCGCAACTTGGTTACGGAGTCAACGAGGTATTTCTTTCCGAAGACTCCTTTTCTATGTTTCTTTGCAAATTCATATTTTGACTCTTTTCTATGTTGCTTTGTAAATTTACAAGAATTAGTAATAATTTAAACAATTTTCATAGAAAAATGTAGAATTTGACTATTTTACAACAAATAGGCTGCATAGTTTTGCAGAATTAACTAAGAATATCTTTCCGATGACTTTTTCAATAATGCTTTGCAAATTTACAATAATTATTCATTATTTCAAAAAATTAAGAGTTCGGCCATTTTTTAGTGAATGGGCTCAGTTTGTTTACGGGATCACCGATAATGTAATTCCAATAACTCTTTTATCCGGTACTTTGCGAATTTATAATAATTATTATTTATTCAAACAATTTTTATAACCATGTTCAGAGCTTGACTATTTTTCAAGGAGTGAGCTCAACTTTAACAGTATTAAATAAGAATATATTTTAGATGACTTTTTTATATATTGTTCTGCAAATTTACAAGATTCATTAGTTATTTGAACAATTTTCATTGAAAAATTAAGATTTTGGCTATTTCTGAAATAATAGGCCTAATTTGTTTCCAGAATCAACAAACAATATAATTACAATAACTATTTTCTACGATACTTTAAACATTCATTTATACATTTACAAGAATTATTAATTATTTAAACAATTTTCATAAAGAAAGCAAGAACCAGGCCATTTTTCAACGATATAGATTTCTACGATACTTTGCAAATATACAATAATTAATACTTATTTAAACAATATTCATAAAAAAAATCAAGAGTTTAGCTATTGGTCAACGAATAGGCTACCTTTTTTTAAAGAATTAACTAAGAATATCATTCCAAAGACTTTTTTCTGTGCTACTTCGTAACTTCTCAAGTATTATTAATTATTTAAACCATTTTTATAAACATATTGAGAGTTTAGCTTTTTTGAAACTAATAGGCTCAATTTGTTTACCAAATCAAGAAAGTACATATTTTCAATAAGACTTTTCTACATTACTTTGCACATTTGCAATAATTATTATGTATTGAAACAATTTTCATAAACATATTCAGAGTTTGGGTATTTTTCAAGGAATTGACACAATTTGTTGACGGAGTCAACTAATAATGTATTTCTGATGACTCTATTCTATGTTCCTTTGTCAATTCAAAAGAATAATTAAGTATTAAAACAATTTACATTAACAAATTTAGAGTTTGGTTATTTGTCAACCAACAGGCTACATTTTTTTACAGAATTAACTAATTATATATTTCCGATAAATTTTTATGTGATATTTTGTAAAGTCACAAATATTATTAATTGTTTAAACAATTTTTATCAGCAAATCGGAGGCAACTGAGAATGTCTTTTCGAGGACTATTTTCTACGATACTTCGCAAATTTATATTAATTATTATTCATTTCAACAATTTTCATAAGCATATTCAGAGTTTGTCTATTTTCAAAGGAATAGGCTCAATTTTTTTACGGAAGCAACAAAGAATATATTTCAAATAAGAATTTTGTTCATTACATTATACATTCACAATAATTATTCATTATTCAAATATTTTTCATGAACATATTCAGAGTTTGGTTATTTTTCAAGGAATAGACACAATTTGTTTACGGAGTCAACTAGGATTGTCTTTCCGATGCTGTTTTCTATGTTGTTTTGTAAATTTACAAATATTATTAATTATTTAAACAACTTTTATAACAAAAATCAGAATTTGGATATTTTTCAACGAATAGGGTGAATTTTTTTACAGAATTAACTAAGAATATCTTTTCATTGACTTATTCTATTATGCTCTTTAAATTTCCAAGATTTATTAACTGTTTAAAATATTTCCATGAAGAAATTAAGAGTTTGGCAATTTGTCGAAGAAATTAACCCTCCCGTAAAAAATATCCTGCTCGACATTAGTTAAAACCGAGGTTAAAATGCAGCGAATACACAACTTGGTCGTATACGTCGCAGATGTTCAACCATCCAAGTGCTATGCGCGCTCGAAGTGGCTTGACAGCTGTACTCTTTTCGAGTCGAGATCATTTACTGTGTATTTCTATAAAAATTTGTACGCACCGACATTTTATAGGTTTTCTTTTCAAAGTTGCATGAAAATGTTTAGAGTTGCCGTGTACAAATCAAAATGATTGAAGAAAAAATTAATTTCATAATATTTTATTGAAGTTTATTTCCAAATAAAATAATTACATTTAAATAAATTGGTCATGCGTGGAACGCACGTATGAGGCTCTAGTGAAGTTTAAAATTTCGTGGTATGAAGGTTATTTCTTAGGCAGTGACTAGAATTGCGGAATTTTCCGTAAGACTACCCCGATAAAGCACATTGCTTGGGCTACAGTTACGGAAAATTCCGTAACTTGAGCCTTGAACTGCAGTTAGCAGAACAATTATGAATCGGAATTATTTGCACATTTTTAAATTTTTCATTCGAAAATAATTGTTCCGCTAACTTGAGAATATATCGTAACCTATCAAAAAATAACCTTCATGCCACGACATTTTCAACTTTACTATTTTTTAAATAAAGCAAAACCCTTTCGCCGTTTTTCACGGTGAGTAAATAATAGCAGAATGTCATTATGTACCAACACTTCGATTTTTCGAAGCTCTAAGGAAAAAGTTACGAGCTTTTAAAACTGCATTTTTTCACGAATTTGTAAACCTTCAATTATATAATCAAGAAAATAATTGATTGACAAATAGGCAATCGTGAAAATCTTAAACAAATTTTAATTTATTTGCAAAGCAAACATATAATTACGTAATTAAGCTACTTGAAAAATCTTCTTCAATATAACATTTAGTTAGCCTTTTTTACACTTAAGTGGAACTTTATTTCAATAATAATGTTAATGTTCTTATGCGCATTAAGAATAGTATTACATCACAAAAAAGATTTAGTAATATTCTACTCTTAAAGTACTTCACTCGAAATAAACCTCAATAAACTTTATACTTACTTTTCATTAATTGGTCGATGAATGCATCAGTGGTAAGATGTAATATTCATCTCGTAACGGGAGCACAACAGCTTTTTTACAGATCTGACTTACTGAGAACACTTCATATTCTGAAAGTCTTCTCGCCACATGAAATCCTAATTGTTGAGAATCACCAGGATAATGTGAAAAAGTATATAAGTCAGATAATTGTTTTCCTACGAGTACTGGTTCTCCAAGCCTGTGAGCTATGTACTCGATGCGAAAAATACTTCCATTTTTTATGTAACAACAGTTGTCAGGTTCTTTAATTGACAACTTAAAGTCCTTGAACTCCAGTTCTGCGTACGCCTTGTAACAATCAAACGGTAAATCAGCCTTGTATGATTTCGAAAAGTGGCAGTAGTTTCCTGGTCTTACTTCCTTTATTAATTCAGTGCTATTGCGAGATGTTTCAACCAGTCTGCGGAATAATTGTGCGAGAACGTTGGTGGGCCTACGAATCAATTTCTTTAATGTCTGCATAACAATTTCGAAAGGGTACGCTGTATTTTGATCCAGAGGTCCATGTAATAATGCTTCTTAGCTTAAATGTTGAACACAATGAATAGTGAAAACTAATTGGTTCTTTCCGTCCAACGTTTTGAATGTTTCAACGAACCACTATAATAATTCTTCAGCGCACTGATTATTATCTTTATACTGCTCCGGATGACTCAAAATGACGAGAGCTGCATGCAAAGCATTAAAGCGAGTGGCGTATTCCTGAGAAAGAACTTCACCGAAAGTAAGAGGACCCAGATAGTAGAGAAAGAGACGGAATTCAACGGCTTTCCAACGATCCAATTCATCTAGGGCTCTCGGCTTGCGCACAAACTCGCAAGGTATCCACGGCTTCAAAGAAATCAACAGTTCAGATATGTATCTAATTCCCTTTGCAGTCAACTTTCCCGCCTTTTTTGTACCAGCTGTTAGCAATTTCAGAAGTTTCTCTGCAACTCCTAAATCTCGGAGATGCATTACGTCTAGCGGAAATTGGGTCATTATTTCCAAACCGATTTCTTTGAAGGGGGAGTCTCCTGTGTGGTGCTCTTTGTTCTTTCTTAATAAGAAAGATTCGTCGCTTCTCAGTGAGCTGTTTGTGCTTAAAGAACACATTCGGTGATCTAGATAATCGCCTTCCTCAACACAGCGAGGACAACCAAAATACCCATTGTGTGACTTCGTGCCAGTCACCATACTTCTTGCCGGGTTATCGCAAATCACTGAGTTCAGTGAAATTGTGTATTTCTTCTCCTTAAAAATGAAACCCGTTTCCTTTAATCTCTTGTATTCATCAATGAAAGAACGTATAAAGTCGTCGACTGAGCTTGGCTTCTCATAACCATGGTATGCGCCGATGACAAATACTTGTGCAACAGGCATACCAGCGATTTTGGCTAATATCGGCCACAACTGACTTTTCGAACTTTTGCTAAGCGGTAAAGCGATATTTGTATCAATAAAAATGATTAAAGGAATACAGTCCTGTGGTATCTTCTTCAAGACATCTAAAAGAGCCCTTTCCAAACCATAATGTAGATAAGTACCAGATCTGCAAGGAATGATATTGGATGCTGCTCTTGGTGTTCCTAATAATGTTCTGGCATCTTTTGGTAGATCGGTGTGTCCTAAATCGCGAAAAATAAGGAGTATCTCGTTGATAGACGCTCTATTTTCATAATGGCGCAAGGCCCAATCAGCAATTCTCTCCCATGTTGTTAACGGTTCTCGAATATCTATATCATCTTCGTCGTCTGAATATAAATTGAGCTTTTCCCAGAATTCAGTTTCACCATTCTCTAAACACATTTGATCTACATTTTCATCTGCTCGCTACTGTGCACCATCCACGATATCCTCTGTGCCGTCGAAATTTGTATTGAATTCATCCTCCTTAGAAGCTAACTGAATGCCAATATCATCAGCATATTGATTGGAAATATACGTATTTTCACTCTTATAAATTTTCGTACCAGCCAGTTGTTTCTTCTTTTTCTTTGAAGCAGCAAGAAATAATGCGTGCTCTCATTCACGCTGTTCCTTAAGACGCCGGCGTTGTCGTCGTCGAGACAAAAGCTTGTAAGGTTTTAGTCGCTTCTGTGGTTGCATTTCCAGTTTTTGGACTGCTTTAAAGAACTAGAAAGAAATGATATACCATCAACAAATTTGTGTTTCGTTGTCTCTTAAAGAAATCGTAAGTCGCTTTAGACACTAGTTCCATTTCAGGAACAAAAGATTAGAATAAAAAGTATAAATTGAATTATTTTCCATATCAAAATAATGATATTTTCCATCGAATCTTCAGGAAAAAATTCGAGGTTATTTCTCGACTTTCATGGTAAAAAAATTATATTCGAAATATTTCAAATATTAAAAGTGAAAACTGTTTTGATAGTTTTCAATTCAATGTTCTTTTTAAACGTTAGGATTTTATGATGTTCTCTTGAAACTCAAAAAATGGTGCATCCGGTTGAAGTTCAGCAGAGGAATTCAGTGTATCAGACGGAGCAATTCCGAATGATGTAAAAAAATGGAAAAAAATAGAAGATGCTCCGTTACATAAAGCAGTTTGCAAATGGTTCAACAGAAGTTTCAGTTATAAAAATATATTCCACACCAGTTTCGTGTCAAGTTTGATGCGAAGAAGCATTGTTCTTAAATGATGAAATAAATGAACTAAGTTAACTTAACCAAACGTAACCCAACTCCAAATCAAAAGTTTCTTCTGGCTGGTTGCATAAATAAAAAAAAACTCAAGAATTATTACAACCCATAAGCATGTACTCTACCAAATTTTGAAACTTTAGATGTTTCTTCCCATAAATCCAAAAAATATTTTCTTCTAGAAAAAATGAATTCAATCTTATGGAACAAATTGATCCTAAAATATTTATTAATTTCATTTGCCATAAGAATCTATATATCATGTGACCCTAAAAAGGGGAGGATCAGCACAAATATCACTGATAATCTCTTGAGAATGGTGGGGGTCTTTAAAACGACTACGTGATAACTTTTAATTATACATTTACAGCTATAAAAATCCATTTTCATAACAGATGCATTAGAATCGTGACATTCCACGCATGTAAAGCGGGACAAAAATGACTATCCTTTCGTTTCCCGTACAAATGAGTTTATCATGACGTTACGGATACGAACTAGACTATCGTATCATTTACCGATTTTCGCCTTAAAGCTGATATTGCAAAGTTTTTTTTACCTCAAGAAAGAAGAATCAGACGGAAGAAGTTAAAAAAGTATCGATTGTAACGTTATTTTTTCGAACAAATTAAATTTAATGGTAAACTTTGCGAATTTTTAGTTCAAGAGCATAATTTCGTTTACATTTGCAACGTTTAGTATATTATACTTTTCGACGTGACAATAATTTCACCTTTTTTAGATGGATAGGAAAGGGACAAGATTTTCTTATTTTGAATGAATTTTCAATCATGATTTTTGAGTGTATGTTTTTAAACCCTCTGGACGCATTACAAATGAGAAGGAGGATGCATTTTTTTTGTTTACAAAACATTCTGCATATTTTCATAAAATTGTCGAAAAACAATCTAAATATTAAAATGAAAAGATTTTATTTTGTAGCCACTTGAACCTCTTAAAAACATGTTTTAGGAAAAATTATGACTGGAATAAATATTTGTCTATCTTTCCCTATCCGATTCTTTCCGGTAAGAAGGCTTGCATCGCTTGCATTAAGATTGGGGATTGGCTATCGGTGTGGTAGGCCGTGTAAATTACTTCCCACATGATTGATGGTAATTTTATCCACTACCCCCAACACCAAACCCTTAACTAACTACCCCAATCTTTTTGCAAGATTTATCACCGTCAGCCGTGCTAATACCCGCAATCTTAAGATTAAGGTTGTTGGACTCAAGTTCAAAACATCAAAATTCAATCGCCTCATTTCACTAAATAAATGTTAGAATGCAATATATTTCAGACACTAGGCGGTGCTCATTTTTAATTAAAAATGCTTATACAGGCGGAAACACTGTTTAATTTAATGATTTTTGCATTAAATTGAAATTTTCGAATGGTAAGCTAAACTAACCTGCACATTCAAAAATTTTATTTGACGCAAAAATTATTAACGAAAGAGTTTTGACCTCTGTATACACACTTTTATTTAGAAAAGGTCAAAGGGGAGTACCGAATAGTATTTCAAAAATATTCCATTCATGTATTTATGTAATAACTCTCCCTAGCGATTGCGGGACCTTGTAGTTGGTGGGAGAGCCTATGGGGTGCACCAGAAAGGCTACATCGCGAGGTGTAGCTACTCTGGGGAACTGACGGACTCTAGTCAGTGGGACTTAAACTAAGGAGCGGTCCTTCCAGGGGGTAATGGCAAAGCCTCGTGGAATATCGAGGGCGTGAGCCCTCATGCTCCCAAGCTACGATGTGATCGCCGTGTCAAGGGCTGAATGGTACCAGGGTTAAAAAAACCTTTAACATCCCGGCCTGCCCCCCCCCCCCCAGTAGAGGAGGACAGGCCGGGGTCTCAAAGGAGGTGCCTTCACGGGACACCAGGTCGAATCCCATAGTATGTAGACCCGCCCCCTGCAAGCGGGACTCTGCAAAGGGCGTTTCTAATTCCCCTAGCTTCACGTGGGATAATTGAATGAAACACGAAAAACGAAACAAAAACAATCTAAACAATCTAACCCACCATCGCCAGTGGTGGAAGACTTCTCAGGGGGCATTCCACCACGACCGGTGCGAACATGTGGAGCCCTTGTGGCTATGGATTACAACCCCCATCTAGGGGCCCTGAATTAGCCTTTTAATGGCTCAGACGGGAATCCCCATGATGCAGATTAATCTGCACCACAGCAAAGGTGCGTCGGTGGTTCTGGCCAGGCGCTTGTCAGTGGTGCAGGCATGAATTGCGCTAATCCAAGAACTCTCGTTATACAGAGAAGGGATTAGTGGCTTGTCAGGATGTGCCTCCAAATATAAGAGGCCACGAGAAAAAGCGCCAAGGGCAGCATAGCCGTCAAGGGTGTTGATGCGATTTTGGTGCCTTAAATCTGCTCTAGAGATATCACCGTTATCAGGGTGAGACTCAGAGGCAGTAGCGGAGAAAGTCTTGAGGTGCTTAATGCCTAGGCTTATTTCCCAGGCGATGCCGAGGGACCCCCGCCTCGAGAGAGGTAGAGGCTCTAATTCGGCATTGTCAGGAGAACAAAATTCCTCTGCTGTTGGGCTGTGATGCAAACTCTCACCACACGGTATGGGGAAGAACAAAACTGAATGAGAGAAGGAGAGATTTAATTTAATAAACACCAGGCACAGAACTGGAGATTCTGAATGGGGGTGATACTCCCACATTCCAGACTAAAAACAGGATTGAAGTTCTCGATTTACACTATGCTCGGGTGTACTGAGGAGCAGCCCTTCCGAAAATACACCGTTCGGAAACCGATGAAAGACCATAGAGAGGTACCGTTGGGCTACCGTTGAAAGTGACCACAGGTTTTTCCTCGGTCT
>CAKNWT010293577.1:14653-33482 GCA_932066315.1 Andricus coriarius | reverse complement strand
GTATGTGGTTGAATGAGAACAAAAACATAGTAAGCACAATGAAACTTTATCGTAAGATCTCGTATATACCAGTCCATCTATCCGAGTCTAAATGTGCCCGGCAAAAGCCGCTGGGCGCAGTGATGAGGGTAAACACAGGTAGCTAAGCTGGAGTTGTTCATTGTCCGACTTTTCGCACGTTTAGATGGCCTAAGACTTTAGAGTACAGGGCAATACAAAAGGGACCGAATAACCAATATTCAAATTTAGAAAAAAAAATTTAATTTAAAAAATAGTGATTTTAAAGTGAAAAAACAGAATATACATAGTTTGATAAAAGTTGTATTTGTCTGTAAGGATCACCTACACCGTAACAAAAAAGTGAGAAGTGCATATAGTGTTGGTGTACAAATATATTGTGGTAACAGGGCATTTCAGGAGATTCTCTCCTACATTCTAAGAATTAAAAAATGTACTATGATAATAAGATACTTTGTGACCTTTTCGGAGCCCTAAATGTGCCATTACATTCTGAAAAAGCCTGTTTCTATTGGATTAAATGAATAGTTTTGAAGCTACAGGTATGGCGGGGCTAGCTTCATGTGAAGTGAGCGTGCAACCCGCTTTTTTATAAAAAATTGCAGAGCCCAAAATTTGGGACCTAGGGTTCTTTCCAGCCCTTAATGAGCCCTTAATTCTTGTATGATTCTGGAATTGATTGCAGCACTGGTTTCGGAGTTATAGGTGTGGCGGGGCTAGCTTCACATGTGAAACCAGAGCGCGCACCGTTTTAAAATGAACCAAAAGGAGTTTAGGATTGGGCCTAGTGGGGATCGCCAGCCCTAAATGAGCCCTTAATTTCTGAAAAAACCTGGATTCGATTGAATAAATAGTTCCCAAGTTACAGGTGTGGCGGTGCTAGCTTCATGTGAAGTGAGCGCGCAACCCGTTTTTTATAAAAAATTGCAGAGCCCAAAATTTAGGACTTGCGGCCCTTAAAAGCCCTAAATGAGCCCTTAATTATAGGATAGTTTTGAATTCGATTTTCCAAAAAGGCGGTGCTAGATTCAGAGACATGGTTGTTAGTCCTGGCAATCCACGCTCTCCGGCTGTTTGTCTGGATGTGGTCCGGCCGTCTGTCTCTTCTGCTCCGGTTGCCCCCTCTTCTGTCCCCACTGTAGTGAATATAGTTGATGGCTCGGAAGTTCATAATTATTCCGGTGTAGAGGAGGTTGTCGATAACCTGATTGAAACGTCTCAAGCCAGTATGAACTCCATTAAGTCGCTTCTGGATAGTCCCTTATATGGTGGCCATGACTACACGCCTCCTTGTAACAATGAAGTTACTCCTGGAAAGTCCCCCCCTTGTGTCCCCCCCCCCTGATCCTGGTCTTAATGTATCTCTTAGACAGAGATCCAAGATACATTCCATTTAGCATCGTTCTTTGCCGGCTCGCTCCTAAGTTTTTATAACTTGGTTGTTGAGTTTCGTGTGCTTTTGCACGTTGTATCATAGCTGCAAATATTTAATTAGCTTTTAGGTTTTTCCTTTCTTTTTCTTTTACTTAGTCGTAGTTTCTTATAACTAAGTTGTTAGTTTATCTCGATCTTAATCTTTTTGGGCAAATCCCTTGTTGATTCACAAAATAAACAATCATGGAGCCCATCATAAAGTCTATAAGATTTGGTAATTGGAATGCTCACAGTGTATGTAAGAAGGAAGCAGCGATCTCCGTAATGTTGTCTGAATATGACCTTGATATTTTGTGTGTCACTGAAACATGGCTTTCTTCTGAGTCTGTCTGGGAGTTTCCTGGATATATCACGCATAGATGTGACCGCTCACAGAGTAGGGGAGGTGGCTCTGCTATTTTAATTAGGAGAGACCTCGTTTTTAGTTCCTTGGATCTTCGCGGCGATTGGCTTAGTGAAATTGATGCGGTGGGAGTCGTGGTTTCTACCTCCCTAGGATCCGTTGCTGTTCTTTCAGTCTATTCTTCTCCTCTTGTCACTCTACGCTATGATTCTTAGTGTGATCTTATTGGTTGTGCTGATGGCTGTGATGCCATCCTTTTATGCGGTGATTTTAATTCCCACTCCCCTTTGTGGGGCTCCGAGTGGGAAAATGCAAGTGGCAGAGAGTTAGGCCTTGCGGTTTCGGATCGGGAGTTGATTCCCTTGAATGACTCCTGTCCGACATTTCTTCCCTTGCCTGAAAGGTCTGGTGCGAATTTGGATTTGATCTTTACCTCGACTGCTCTTGCTCACCTGTCTTCGGTTTCAGTCTCTGAGGATACTTTCGCTTCTGATCATTTCCCGGTTGTGGGTGTCCTGAATGCAACTCCATCGACATCCAGCGCTTCTTCTTCCAATCGCTTCAACGTTAAGAATCTTGACTGGTTTCTTTTTCGGAAAGGTACAGAGGATCTTATCCCGGACCTGGTCTTAGCTTTGGAAGAGGGTGTAAATCCTGCGACCGTCTATGATCAGTTCGTAAACTCGGTATTTCGTATACTGGTTGATTGTGGGGCTTATCGCTCCAACTCCCGTAGAGGCAGATTTAAGACCCAGTAGCTCTGGTGGAATAAGGACTGCGATGCGGCGTTGGCTAGAAGGCGTGATGCCTTGAAGAGGTATCTGGCAGATCAGTCGAGGGAGGGTGTCCTGGAGGCGAGGCAGGTTGACAATGATGTCAAAAAATTCCTTCGCAATCAGAAGTACTGCTCCTTTCGTCAGTTCTGTGATGCTCTTAATCCTTCGAGTGGTTTTAGCCAAATTTGGCGGACTGTTCGTTCACTGGCCTCTCGATGTAGTTCTAAGAACACTGGGGTTGTTACTGACCCCAATTCCGTTGAGCTCAGAGAGCTCCAGGAAGCTCTTGTCTCCCCTCATATCGCTCCTGTTACGGTTTCCCCTACCGTCGAAGCTGATGAGAGTGACCCTATGAACCGTCCGTTCTCTGAGGTAGAGTTCAGGACGTCTCTGAACTCCTGCAAGACGCGTACGTCTCCTGGTCTGGATGGAATCTCATACGAGGTCATTAGGGGCCTCTCTGACCCGGTTTTGGAGTTCATCCTATCACTTTTCAACAGAATGTATGCCCTATCCATCTTCCCGGAGGCTTGGGTTGACTCCTTTGTCATCTTTATCCCCAAGCCTGCTGGTAAGGGGTTTCGTCCAATCTCCCTGACGTCTACCATGTGTAAATTGTTCGAGAGAATGATTCAGCGCAGGTTGGAGTTTAGGGCAGAGAAGGAGGAGTGGACACCGAGATTCCAATATGGATTTAGGAGGGGTAGATCTGCTTTGGATTGTGTCTCGATGGTCACTACTGAGATTATGAGGGGATTGGGAGAGGGCGAGTCTACCCTGGCCCTTGCGATTGATATCAAGGGCGCATTCAACTCGATTCTCCCCGGGGTCTTGATTCGGAATTAAAAGGATCTGGGTGTGGCGGCAAGAATGATCAATTTTATATCTTTTTTGATCACTAAGAGAAGATTATTCTTCTCGGAGCAAGGCGCTCCTCGGGAGTGCGGTGTTGGAGTCCCTCAGGGGGGGGGGTCCTCTCGCCCATCTTGTTCAATCTTGATCTCCGTAAGCTTGGCGATTATCTGCCTGCTGGTGTCAGGGCTAGTCAGTTGTGAGTCAGAGTTGAGCCTCTCTATCTCGTTCCCGAAATCCCAGCTATGTGTTTTCACCAGATCTCGGGTGGTTCTGGAGGAAATCTTTCTGCAGGTTGGTGGTCACCTGATTGTTTGCCGGTCGACCTTGATGTACTTGGGGATTTTGTTGGACATGCGCCTGACCTGGGTTCCTCACATTAAGTATGTTGCCGGCAAAGCTTTGAGAGCCATCAGCGTCTTACGAGTTATTGCTAAAGTCTCTCGGGGTGCTGATCCTGCGATTTTGAGTACCGTTTATAGGAATCTAGTCAGGGCTTGTCTGGAATGGGGTGCTCCCCTCTTTGCTTGTGCGAGCGCCTCCGCTTTGAGTATTCTCAATCGTGTCCAGTACCAAGCTCTTCGAATCTTGTTGGGGTGTATGAGCTCTACTCCTATCTCCATCCTTCTGGCGGAGGCGAACGAGCCCCCTCTTGCTTTGAGAAGATCTTACCTTTCTGATCGTTTTCTGTTGAGAAACTACAGTTGGAGGAATAATCCACTAATTCCAAAACTTCAGTTAGTTACTGAAAAATGCAATAAGGATGAGGTGAGACTCAGGAGGGACAGGAAATGCAGGAAATTCAGACTTAGGGCTGATAAGTCTGCCCTAGTCTCTTCTTTCAATTCGATTCGAGGAGTGTTGCTGAGTTTCAGTAGATCTCTCAGACCTGCTTACTTTGATGATGACTGGGAGGTGCTTCTTCAGGGGGTTGAGACTGATTGTGTCTCTGGTGGGCTCATTAGGGCTTCTGCCGTACCGCAGGAGGCGTTCGATATGCTGGTCTCTTCGTCCTATCTGGACTCTGTGAGGATATTTACGGATGGTTCGGTGGACCCCGTCTCTCATCGGGTTGGCTCTGCCTTCTGAGTTCCTGAGATGGACTATAGTTTTGGGCTTCCCTTGCAGGAGGGCTCCTCTATTAAATCTGCGGAGCTCTATGCGATCTTCTCTGCATTGAAATATATTCTGAATATGAACATCCCTTCTTGCGTCATTTTCTCGGATTCTATGTCGGCAATTAACTGCATTAGGAACCGCTTTGCGGTCCCTCAGGGTCCACCCCTGGCCCGTAAGATCGGGCATTTACTTCCCCGGGCGTTCTCTCTCGGTTTATTGGTTACTTTGTTTTGGATTCTAGCCCATGTCGGTATTAAGGATAACGAGCGGGTTGATGGGTCCGCTAAGGCAGCGGTCCTTCTGAATTGCAGAATTAGGTCCGGCCTGCATATTGCCGATGTGTTGGGGCTTATAAGGGGTGACTTCGAATTCTGGATAACCACAGGGAGTATTTCAAGCGGGTTGCATTTAAAACTAGAAGGCCATGGTTTGTGGGCTTTCACTTTCCTAGGCGGTTTATTAACTTGGTGACCAGACTCAGATCTTCCCATATATGTACGGGTTCCCATTTTCTTAGGATGAGATGGAATCTCCCTGTTGATTGCGATTGCGGAGCTGAGCTGAAGGACTTGCCCCACCTCCTTTTTGAGTGCCCTCATCTTTCTGTGGGCCGTCCTGTTTTTTTTGGTTTCCTGGATCGAAGGTTCCCGGGTATACCCCCTGAAGAGGTTGACATTAATTATATCTTGTTTGAACCGGATGGTGAAGTAATAAGCGAGTTGGGTGGGTTCTTTAGTAAGGGTAATGTAATTTTGTAATTTCTCTGTGGGATCTAGTCGAAAATCTTCGCTTTTTACTTTTCTTTCACACATGTTCCTTCCCTTCCCTGGTGTGTATACCTTCCCTCCCCTGCAGTGCATACCTTCCCCTCCCTGGTGTGCTCCGTCTCGGCGAGTCTGTCTTCTATGCCTCGTCATCGATTAGTCTGTGGCACGTGTTTACCAGTGGCTTGAGCATTTGTATTATCTGTGGTGGCAACTTGACTCTGTTTTCTCAAATACTTTTATATGTGTGTTAGTTCTGGCCATTTGTTGTATTGCAAGAAGCCACAAGCAAGAAGAAGAAGAAGAAGAGACATAACGCACGCATGCCGCCATCACCTGTCGCAATGCTGTGATGGGTAGGTAGAGTGCGTGCGTAATGCGTCTCATATCGCCATCACGACGTACTTCACGTATGACTGCACGGAGAAAAATGGAAGTGAAAAATTGGTTCTTTAGTGCTGGTAGTCAAGGTATTCATTACTGAACTGGCGTTGTAAAAAAAATCTGAGTTTGAAATTAGGTTATTGATTCAAGTGCAATCGCGGTATCAACTACCTTAGGCAACTAAAGAGCTTACAGCTTGTTAACGGTCTGACTTCTCTAGCGCACTGTACAGAGTCCAGCCCAGAATAGGGATCGTTCCTATACTCGCAACAGTAAAGAATGATCGACCAAAAAGAATTCACAAGGACGCAGAGCGGTGGCTGTTAACGGGTCGATATAGTCACTTTTCGTTTTATAAACTTACATTTAGTTATATATTATACATACATATATTTACTAAGTTTTAAACATGAAATTAGGAAAATTTGTTTGCTCAAACAGAAAAAGTCAAGTTGGATGAAAACGTAGCTGCCGAGAATTGAACCCGGGTTTCCAACGCAGCAATCAGCTTCTCTCTGCAATCTGGCATTCTGGATGCTTAAGTAAGAGGCACTAAACGTTCTTTGGTATCATGCAAGCAAGCTTCGGTTCAGTGCTGCCCGAACGTTATTGAGTGTGGGGCATCCAGGAATGGTTGCTGGACTGCTGCGAACTCAGTCGATTTCTCAATAGAACACTATAAACTATACTTCGATTAACACTTCGTCCTTCTGACAACTGAGACACGATACATAGATTTCCATTATTGATGCTAGAAAGTATAGTAATTTAGGCTTTCCATTCTTTTTTGAGAAAAATCACTTTTTAGGAGAGGCTTTAGTTTTTCATTTGTACAAAGGTTGACGCACTTAAATTGTAAGTGGCAACGTACGAAGTGTATACAATAACTTTAAAGTATTAATAGATAAGGTTCTGTGCAGAAGAGATACAAATTTTTAATGATTAGTGTGTAGTTGCAAAATCCTTCCCGTGTCTTCTGCATCGATTCCTGAAATTTGGTAATCATTCAACAATTTGTGTACTGAATATCAATCTCTTCAATTTCATTTTTCTCCATGTGCGTATATCCCTGATATACCTGATAGGTTATTCTTGATGTTCTTGAGGATTTTTTACACGATTATGATGTTACTTTTTTATTATAACATCACCTTCATGAAGAATTTGACGTCTTAACTGATCATCTTGTAAATTCTACGATAACACAGGCCTGTTGTTGGAAAGCGGAGGGTCATTTCAGAAGTACATGTATATATGCATGTCAATTTTATTTTCGCTTGACTAACAAACATCCCACGAAAAATATGTAAGAAAAACTCTCATGCAAGGTTGTTGTTAAGAATAGATTTATCGACTATCGTAGAATTTACAAGATGATCAATTCAGACGTTAAATTCTTCATGAAGATGATGTTATAATAAAAAAAGTCACATCAGAATCGTGTAAATAATTCTCAAAAACATAAATAATAGCCTATCCATGCAATACTAGATTAGATTTTGCAACGAGGAGAAACGAACTTTAAAAAATATGCTTTAATTGCATGTGGAAAACTGCATAAACATGGACAAAATTCAAAACTTTTCAGAGTTGAGGTGGAAAAATATCGAAAAGATAGGGGCTAGGATGGGTTGAACTTTGTTGTGGGTACCTCAAGGAATCTTTTCTGACCGGTTATAACCCTCCAGGCGCTGAACACCTGAAGACCTTCCCTTGTTAGTTCTTTCGTATCAGTAATTATACTTTATTCTATTACGTTATTCAGAAATTAAGTAAATTTCTCCTTTGTTTGAATTTTCGGGTTAAGCTGCCACTTCGCGCCATACCCTCGACAAATGGGTCTATAGAACTCCAGCGATTCGAGCATGCACCTCGAGAAATGGCTTTTTTTCAACACATTGCCTTTTTATAGCCGTTTTTATCTTATGTTTTAATTTTCTGTATAAAAATAAAAAAAAAGAAATTCTATCCAGGCCACGAAGGAATAGTAAAGAGTAGTATCTCTGTACGTGGGGAGTGGGACGAGCAACTTCCAAGAGATCGTCAATGTTTGCTGTCAAGTCGCGCCATACCCTCGACAAATGGGTCTATATCACTCCGTGCCCAGAAGGCTGGAGCCCCACTCCAGTATGTTGAATTTCGAATCAAATTTCAGGCAGTGGAGTGGAGATAAACCGTAATATCACAACAACATTATGCACATATGCATACTGTCGATCAAAGTTTAGATGCTTAGCAAAAACTAGCCATCTCTTGAAGGTTGCTTGTTACACCTCTGCTCGTCAGAGTCATAGGAGTTTTTCTTCATAAGAAAGAGGAAAGCCTCATAAAAATACGCATATTTCTCATACCTGACAATTCGCTTTTGCAGGCATGTCATAATCGAGGTTTGTTTCATTCAGGTGTTTTAAGTAATACCGTGTGCGTAATGGGAGAGAGGCGATTTCACTCGTGTAATGCTGCGTGAAAGTCCCTCTCCTCTCCCTCAATGTCACATAATATACTATTTTGAATCCGAGACATAGCTACAAGTTTATGACTTTTATAGGAACAATGTTTTCCTCGTATTTGCACTAATATTTTCCACGTCTTTGGCTTACATTTGTAAAATAAAGCAATTAAAAAGTTTTGTTAAAATACTTTTAAATTTAGAAAAAAAATGGAAAGAGATTTTTGTACAGCAATTATTCTCGGATTGTCCTCGTACTAAAGTCAGCATCAGTGGGAAATCTTAGAGTCCGCTCCCTTTGCTGAAAAAATTCCATCATATTTTGTTCGTAAAGTCAGATGTACAATGCGGAGATTCAGTAAACTCAAGATGGATAGTCTGTCTATCGAGATGAGATTACGCCTGAAGTATGCAAAAAAACTTTAAGGTTAGGTACAGCGTCATAAGAGAGATAACAGGATCGAAGTTAACTCGTATTCGGCTCAGACGAACCCTTGGATTACAGAAACAGTGCGATTCTCGCAGGAATATACAGAACCTGAATAGGCACTGTTATTGCCCCGATAGTACAATTTTTTTACACAAACTTCCTAATTTCCGGTCACTTTAGTTTTCGTGAACGAGGGTTAACTTTTTTGTAAATTAACATAATTTTCGCGTAGCGCATCTACGTCGCGCATCGCACTCGCGCACACACGCCGCCATGCGCATGGAGTATTTATGCGAGTTTCACCCGCATAAATGGAAATTCATCACCGTTGTAAAGTACATTCTGCTATTTTATTCTTACTATGAAAAAGCTTGATCAGTCATGCGGCTTTCACATTCGTTTTCGACCTTATAAATCATTTTCTGGTCAGACAGACTGACTTTACGTTCACCTTAATATCATAAATTAAGTTACCTCATGAATTGAAGGCCCTCCTGAAAGTACGTTCAATTCAATTTTAAGATTTTCTGTTTATTGTGAACAATTCAATTTACAATTCAATGACTGTGGGCAGTAATTATTCAGGGCCACCTCCTGGAGAAGACGTTTTCCTCACTTCTGACCAGAAAAACAAAAATATATGACTTCCTACATATTTTTTTTATTTAAAAGAACTCAGTCCAAGGTATAATGTTTGCAATTTTTAAAATATGGTCAAAATACGCCTCTTTGCATGAAGAAAATGTTTGGGGGGACCTTCACTATGTCAGAATAACAACCAGGGAATGTTAATCACACATCAGAGAATATTTACACCAAATTTATGCAAGATTTATTTTAAAATGTAGTATAATAATCATTATTAGTTAGTATGGAAACCTCGTTTTGCGTGACAACTGAAAGGAATTTGCAATACCAGATAATCGTTTTACGTTCAATCCTTACAAAAAAATCGATGTTAATTGAAAATTTTGATAAGCGTCACAGACTGTAATGGCAATTGCCAAACTTCTGATATATGGCATTTAGTCATTATATAGGTAATTATAGCAATGAGAACAAAGCGAATTCATTCATGAACGTTAATTTATTTTAAATTTGTACATTAAACCACTTAATCATTAGTTACTGACTGACCGAATCTATATGTTTTCTCGCCCGACCTCTTGTTTTGCTGCATTTTGTTCTAATCTCGGCATCGAAACCGATTTATTATCAGCGGTATCGCCAAAAATTTTCATGGTGAGCTCTGAAAATAGGATAAAAGTACACGTTGACTAAAATGAATAATGGCGAATATGGTGAATAATCTTAATTGTCTGGAAAACTGGCAAAGAATGTTGATTATTTTATTTAGTATAAAATTTCGCGTGAGAACAAGAAATTAATTTTTAACCTGTGAAAAAATTTCGTCTCCTTATTTGTACTTTATATATTTTTTCTAATATTAAAAACATAAACACTGTAAAAATCCACAATAACAAATTTTAAAATATTGAGTGTTTGAAACACTTTTAAAACGATTTAAACTAAGCTTTAAAAATAGGATATAGAATATCGGTCGTATTTTTCTGTCATCATTTTGCTGTCATTTTTCCTGTCGTCGCGAAAAAATGATACCTTTTCGTAAGGGTTCCCCCGCACATCGCCGGTTCCGGCCAGTCAGTTTCTGCGCCGAGCGAGATACCTTACACTTTATACTATGTCGAAAATATACTTGTCTGGTATGAATGAACCTCATGTAGTAGGGCATTTCTTTACATACGACATATTTCGCGTTTACAAAGTTTACAATAATTATTCGATGTTAGGTGCTTCTACAGCATTTGTGAAACTAATTCGAGCTTTTTGCTTTACTTACTAAACTTTAAATTGCCTCCTTTTTCATTTCGTCCTTTTGCGAAAACCTACTCTTCATCTAGTTTTTCTAGTTTTTTTAGTTGATTTTTATCGAAAGAAAAAATCCTCTTGATACAAAAGCAAGAGAATTAATTGATTTTTCAAGAAAGAAAGTAATGTTTACTAAATCTCGGAACTATACAGTAATATCATTTTCTAATTGTCTAAGGTAATCGCCATTATGACTTCCTGTATCTTTCTTTATCGCTTCCGTGTCAATGGCGGAAATCATGTACAGTTGCTGCCGATTATAAGCGAGGAAGCATTCTTCCGTAACTGTGTTTTTATTTGGGTTTCTCGACTTCATCTGGAAAGTACAAAAACATATTATGTCATGTAGATAAACATTCATTTAACTTTTAATATATTAAACTAAATATATGGTACTCGTTTTTCTATAATAATGGTGTTCTGGGCTTTCACATAATATATTTAACAAATTTGTGGAAGTTTATTGTGACAAAATACTTTATAAAAATAAACGATTCCTGACATTTAAAATTTCTTGGCAAATTAATTTATAAAGCTTATGCAAATCTCTAACAAAATTTGTATGGTTACTACAGTTTATTAGTAATTTTGAAATCCCTAAAAAACCTATGGAGTAGCTTTGGTGTACTAACTCCTAAAAATCATGCGAGACGCTCTGACTCGCGCTAACTCGCATGAACTCTATATAAACTCTATGTCTTCTCTAGACTCGCGCTTACTCCAATTTGCATCTGTGTGACTGCTGTTTATTGATCATGACTCAAGAATCAGAGAGACGCTCAGACTCGCACAAACTCGAGTAGAACTCGGCTCGGCTCCTGTCGGCTCATAGCATCTCTCATACATTGGCTAACTCTTTTAAATCTTGCGGACTCTCTATTTTAGATTTGCGATAGAGTAAATCTAGGAGTATTTAGATCGCTCGAGTCTCAATTTGAGAGTGAACACCCCTTTATGTGCAACCATTCCGTTCACGAGTTTGGCTAGTGTTCTTTCGGAAACCAAGAATTTTGGATCCAAAGAAAAGAAATTGATGATAAACCACTCGATAACAACATTCAAATATATAAAAATGCAACAATATTAATACGCCTCGAGTAAACATAACCTAATTTTGCTTTATTTCTTCCTGAATATTATTATTATATATTATTATATAATATTATTATATATTATAATTGCCTTTGATGACTTAATAATCTCAGCAGTGTGTTTCATAATTGTTCACTAAGTTTCGAAATTTATTTTTAACCAAATTTACGCCTAATACTTTTTTAGAAACCCTTTAGAAAATTTATACATACAGGACACATGTTATTCGCAGAAAATACCCGACATTCTCAAATTCTTAGAAAGTTTCATGGCAGCAATGCAAGCCATTCCATGTTCAAGATAAAAAGGTCTATCTCAGCTTGACTTAAATTTCCGATCCCAAATCACAGATTTGCACACGGGAGTTTCATTGTAACATACTTTTCTCGTTTTAAGGCTCTTTGAGCAATAATGTTAAACAAGGAAGGTTTGTTACCGTTACACCAGCGACACGTAAACTTTTTTGACAAAATTTACGATCCAATTATGATTTTTTAGGCATCCTACGTAGTTTTTATTAATTACGTAGATCTACGTCTTTATCTTATAAAATATAAAAATGACTAACTTTAAATAGTGCAAAAATGTAAAATAGGCACTATTAGAATGATATTTCGCATATATCAGGAATGAATTTACCACATATATTATCAGTTTGTGCATTAAAACTATTGTCCGATGTATTTTTTGTCACAGACAAACGAATCTCGTAGTCAACTAATCTTAACCCTATGATTGGACACCAATAAGCGACTAGGAAATCAAATCTAAAGGTTACTGATAATTGCCCATGTAGGTTTTATAGAACTTCTAGCTACTCGTCAGACGACCATTTTCGAACTTTTACATCGAGTTCCCCAATTTTTTCTCAAAATTCGCAGATTATTTAGGATAATCGTTCAATATCAATATTAATCAAATATAAACATCCGGATGTGGGGGAGGGGGTATAGATTTTAAGATTGATCTAGAATTCTCGTGTTATTTATTTAAATAACACGTTCGTTCCGCAACGCGCGGAACACGCGCTTGGTCTTTCTGTTCCCCCAAATTTGCGCGCAGGTCATTTAAAATTAAAGGACTAAGCATCGACAACTGTATTTTGGTAATTGTGAATTCTCTTTTTTTTAAAGCTCCTTCGGCTTTAACGAACACATTCTCATCACGTATCTCGTGCTTCGCAATCGATTTTGTCGAAGATGCGAACTTTTCTACATTATGTTCAACTCTATGATATCAAATGTATATTATATTTATTTCTGCACCTGGGTCTCGGTCTGAGGCTGCTTATTCAGATATTACAAAATAAACTACAAATTTAATTTTTCATGATTATTCCAATATTTATTCCTTATTTTGCACTAATTATAATTCTCAGCTACCCTGAAAAATGTATCTTTTCAATAAATTTATATTATTACAATTCATAATATGCATTGGTATTGAAACAAAGGTATTTTCATTGTATTGTATTTATAATTTAAAAAAATACGCATCGTGTTAAAATAAATTGTTATTTAACATTTTATTGCAGCTTGTGTCGTTTTTGCATAAAGGACAGTGTTAAAAATCGATCGATTTTCGCCCCGATCTGGAACGTTTTCTAGCTATTCTAAATTGCTCTAATAGGCGTGTATTTGATGAAAATACATGTTTAAAACCGGCGTACTCCAGGAAAATTGCTCCAGTTTGCCATACATGCGTAAAATCATATAAACCTTGCTTAACCGCTGAAGGTGGATTTTTGGAAATCAATCGATTTTCGGCCCGCTCCGAAACGTTTTCTAGCGATTCTAAATTATTCTAATAGGCGTGTATTTTATGGAAATACATGTTTAAAACCGGCGTAATCTGGGGAAATCGCTCCAGTTTGCTATACATGCGTAAAATCATATAAACCTTGTTTAACCGCTGAAGGCGGATTCTTGGCAATCAATCGATTTTCACCCCGCTCCGGAACGTTTTCTAGATATTCTAAATTGCTCTAATAGGCGTGTATTTGATGAAAATACATGTTTAAAACCGGCGTACTCCGGGGGAATGGCTCCAGTTTGCCATACGTACGTAAAATCATATAAACGTTGTTTAACCGCTGAAGGTGGATTCTTGGAAATCAATCGATTTTCGCCCCGCTCCGGGACGTTTGTTAGCTATTCTAAATTGCTCTAATAAGCGTTTATTTAATGTAAATACATGTTTAAATCCGGTGTCTCCAGGGAAATTGCTCCAGTTTTCCATACATGCGTAAAATCATATAAACCTTGTTTAACCGCTTAAGGTGGATTTAAAGACGATACTGTTCGTATCTCTGAATACGAACAATTTCCCCGCAGTACGCCGGTTTTATATGTATATTTCGATCAAATACAAGCCTAATGGAGTAATTTAACATAGCTGGAAAATCTTCCGGAGCGGGTCGAAAATCGATCGATTTCCAAGAATCGACCTTCAGCGGTTAAACAAGATTTATGTATGGCAAACTGGAGCAATTTCCCCGGAGTACTCCGGTTTTAAACACGTATTTTCATCAAATACAAGCCTAATGGAGTAATTTAACATAGCTGGAAATTGTTCCGGAGCGGGTAGAAAATAGATGGATTTCCAAGAATCCACCTTCAGCGGTTAAACAAGGTTTATATGATTTTACGCAGTTATGACAAACTGGAACAATTTCCCAAGATTACGCCGGTTTTAAACATGTATTTCCATCAAATACACGCCTATTAGAATAATTTAGAATCGCTAGAAAACGTTTCGGAGCGGGGTGAAAATCGATCGATTTCGAAAAATCCACCTTCAGCGGTTAAACAAGGTTTATATGATTTTACGCATGTATGGCAAACTGGAGAAATTTCCCCGGAGTACGCCGGTTTTAAACGTGTATTTCCATCAAATACACGCCTATTATAGAAATTTAGAATAGCTAGAAAACGTTCCGGAGTGGGGCGGAAATCGATCGATTTTTAACATTCTCCTTTAATTTGTTTATTTTCATTTTTATTTTTTACGATTTAAACTAAAAATGCGCATCGTAGGGCAAGGTGGTTCTTAAAAAATTTGTATATATAATTAGGTGAACAATTTTGTTAAATCAAATGTGATTGTAGCTTGTGCCCTTTTACCACAATGTTAATTTTTTTATTTTTAATACATTTTTATAACAAGAGTTCATATCAAATTTCAAGATATTTTTTGGTTGAGCAACTTTTGCCTTTTAATTTTTTTGGTCTCTTGTGTCTTTTTACCAAAATTTTTTATTTTTTTTTTATTTTTAATATTATTTTTGACGATTAAAAGAAAATCTTCTCGTCCTATCTCAAAATTATTGATAACAAATTTGTAGATCCTTCTTGGGTGAAGAATTTTCTGTATTAATTTTACCTTGTGTCGTTTGTCCAAAAATGTAATTTTTTAATTTTTAGTGTTGTTTTTTACGAATAAAACAAAAACTACGCATTCTATGAGAAAATAATTAATGAAAAATTTGTAGCTCTTTTTTGTGTGAACAACTTTCATGTCATTATTTTTTTTCGTGGCTTGTGTCGTTTGTCCAAAAATGTAATTTTTTATATTTAATGTGGTCTTCTACCAATAAAACAAAAACTGCGTGTCCTACAAAAAGTGATTAATAAAAAATTTGTAGAGCTTTTTTCGCTGCACAATTTTTGTTGATTAATATTTTGTTCGTATCTTGCATAGTTTGACCGCTAAATGGAATTTTTTACTTTTAATTATTTTTTTTGCGATCAAAATTTAAATTTTCGAATATTCGAAAAAATTAAAAAAGTGTTTATGATAATCTTGTAGGGCTTTCAAAAAGAAACGTTTTTCTAATCTTGACATTTATTCGTATCGTGTGTTGTTTAGCTTGAAATGTTCATTTTAGTTTGTTTCTTTGGGGTTTGCAAATGCTGTATTTCTTATCAGTTCTGGGCTGAGACCGTAACAATCCCGGACGCTTGTGTAATTCCGTTGCGTCCCCTTGTGAGCCTAAGCGTGACCCCAAAGCTATCTTCATAGGCAGAGGACCGCAGCCACGCTGTTGGCTAATATCTCTGACTCACTGATGCAGCAATTGCCTGTGAGTGTTAGATGTTTCCCCGCAATCACAGGGCAGTGCCAAAGGATGTGAGTAGCTATCTCATTATCCTTTCCGCACAGACGACAGAGGGGACTTTCCACAAGCCCTATCTTATGTCTGTGATAACCGAGGTTCCCATGTGCTATACAAATTTCTGTTAGGACTTTGATTTCGTTCCTCCCGAGCTTGAGTATTTCCCTCGCTCGGGTGGAGTTAAGCTTTATGTCCAAGATTGTTTTGGCCTGTCTGCAACCAGAGTCCAAATCCCACTCATTCTGATGTTCCTCAGTCAGCCAACTATGAATTTCTTCAGTGACTGACTTACTGGAAATACCTACAACTGGCTCGGGTCCAGTAAAATTTCTTCTTGCTGCTAATTTGGCTAGCCTATCCGATATGTCATTGCCCGCGATACCGCTGTGTCCAGGCATCCATAGCAGAGTAACTCGGATTTCCGTCGCTAACATATGTAGTGCCTCAAAGCATTTCCATACTAATAGCGACGTGGTCGTTATTCCATTCAAGGCCAACATAGCAGCCCTGCTGTCTGAGCAGATATGGATATTTGTTTTGTTATCATAATCTTTTGCCTTGTAGGCGCACTGGAGTATGACCATAATCTCAGATTGTAGAACTGTGGCGTAGGACCCCATCTCGATTGTGAAGCCCACCCCATTCCTTCTACGATATACACAGGCTCCTGCATTCTTCTCGTTCCTGGAGCCATCTGTAGACCAGTTGTCTCCATCACTGGGCAGGTGTGCGTCGCCGTTAACCTATTCCTCCTTCGTGGGTACGCTAATTCGATACTTCTTGTCGAAGAGGTAGCCAGTGGCCATTTTGTCACTGGGCATGTTCAGGGTTGACCTCCTCACGACGTCGACTGGGATCTTCACAGCTGTGGAGAACCTTGTGTCATTTACCAAATTCAGTCTCCAGGCCGCCTTCGCAGCCACCGTCTTGATAGTGAGATGGAAGGGCTCCAAACCTATTAGTGCCCCCAGTGGCATCGTGGGTGTCGAGTTCGAGGCACCAGTGACGCCTCTCAAAATCAGTCCCATGATCCTTTCCAGTCGAGACTTCACAGTGGACAGCTTGACCTTGCTTCACCAGACTAGGTTAGCCTGGGTCACAAGATCGCTGTGTAGATCTACATAAGTGTCTCCGGTTTCAAACCCCAGCTTTTCCCTATGGCTCTCCCACAGAGCCATAGATTCGCTACTAGCTTCTTGTACTTGTTTTCCAGTGCTCTCTCCACAACAGCTTCTTATCCAGAATTACTCCTAGGTATGTAACTCGTTGTTTGATTTCCAGTTATTGTCCTCTAAGTTTCAGTGTACTCGTGGTTCCCCACTTATACCTTCTGGTAAAAATAACCGCATCTGTCTTACTCGGATTGACCGAGAGTCCAGTTTTCTTGCACCATGAATCCGCTATCATCAGAGCATTACTCCGAAGAGCGCATCCAGATGCTGGCCGCGCACGATAACCAGTATATCGTCCGCATAGCCTATAAAGTGGTGGCCCTGACTCGAGAGTAGTTGAAGCAGTTCGTCCACAACTAACCACCACAGCAAGGGTGCTAAAACTCCTCCCTGCAGACATCCCGGGTCAACGGTTCAACATAAAGTGGTATCACCCTTACTCGTAGTTAGATTACTGTTGGCCAACATGTGGCATGTCCATTCCACGACTGCAATAGGAACACCATTCGTGATCATGGCCGCCACGATCACCTCTCCAGAGGTGTTATTAAAGGCTCCTTCGATATCCACAAAGGTTCCAATAGCAAGACCTTTCTTCTTCAGTTGTCCTTCAATTGCGTTTACTGCTCCGCTTAGGGCCGTATTCGTCGAGTGACCAGCCCTGTGGGCGTGCTGCTTTTTGTGAAGTGGCCTTCTTGGTAAGACCTTATCGCAGACATATCTATCCACAAGTATTTCCACTGTTTTTAGTAGGAAAGATGTTAGGCTGATGAGACGGAAATCCTTGGGTGAGGTATAACCGATCCTACCTGCTTTCGGAATAAAGACTGCTCTCGTATCCATCCATGCCGCCGGGACATATCTCAACGTCAGACTAGCCCTAGCAAGTTTCACGAGCGGCCCTATGATGATCTCTCCAGCTCTCTGTAAGAGGACTAGATATATCTCATTTGAGACAGGATGCTTGTAAGGGCTGAAGCACTTCAGAGCCCACCTGACCCTAGCAGGGGTTACATTCTCGTTGGCTAGCCGCCGTCTCGGGTCCAGTTCGGCCGCAGGCGACTTTGGTTGTTTATGAGGTGTCCTCCCCTTTTCTCCAAACCTTGAAAAGCCCGGGAAACGTGCCTTGATCAGTTGAGTCAACGTATCCCCGTACGACTCTGTGTACCGCCCACCGGGCATTTTCAGATTGTCGAGAATACCGTCCGAATTTCGAGAAAGCAGCTTATCCAGTCTAGCCGCCTCAGCTCCCTTCTCGATATCTGTGCAAAAGTTGGACCAGCTTTCTTGCTTTGCCTCACGTATTGCACCCCTGTATTCATCCCTCATCATTGTGAATGAGATCCATAGTAACTTCGTTTTTCCAGTACTGGCACGTCTGAACCTCTCTCTGGTTTCCCTGCGAAGCTCTTAGAGTTTCCCATTCCACTAATGTGTCTCTCCAGCCTTTCAGACAATGAAAGTTTTGGCTGCCATCTCCAGAGTACCCACGTCTCGAATTAACCTGAAAACTTCTGAAAGTGCACATCTTAGTTCCGTAAAAAACTGATCCCAGTCCGTTCTTCTTTGCTTTCTGACCCATTTAGAGCCAGCGGGTTCAATCTATTCCAACACGAACTCTATCTGTGAGTGATCAGAGAGAGTGGGTTCATCTGAAACTCTCCACTTCTTGATATTATCTCTAAAACTACTGGTACAGAGAGTGATGTCAATGACTTCCTCCCTAACCTATTTACGGAACGTCGGGTTGTTCATGTATGGTGCGAATGAGCATTGCATCGCAGCAGAAGAGGAATACCCCTTAGTTTGCTATAATCCACCAGTGTAAATATCTCCACTGGTGGATTGGCATCGCTGTCATAAGTAAAATAAACGGATCCCAGAACTAGCCTTCCTATTCCTTTGAGATCCGTGGCTATCACCATCATGTCTCTCGAACATAGCTCAAGCAGCGGGACAGCGTTAACTCCCTTCGCCAGTATGCAGGCCCTT
>CAKNWT010293577.1:0-14553 GCA_932066315.1 Andricus coriarius | reverse complement strand
TATTTGGTTAACGATTAGACCAGGAGTAGTCATTTAGGTCTGCTCCCAATTTCCCTTGTATCAACAGGCTCCTCCTATCCCTGGCCTGCAACCCTAAAGTTGACCCGTCTAAAGTGATAGAAGGACCTATCGTGCCTGACGATTCGCCAGGACGCTGTATTAAGTGAGGGGTTCAATTCCTCCAACCGCCGGAGTACGTCAGACGGATCTTGCAGTTTACCTGGGAACCACGCCGTAGCCCTTACCATCTTCTGGAATAACTTAACCCCACCCACCGTAAGAGCTGCACCTTTCCACGGCTTTGTCTCAACCACTTCTTTGAGTAGCCAAGCTTTATTCTCTGGGTCAGCTGCCACAAATACGAAGACCCCTCCCCTGCACAAGCACGTCACGAATTTTGGCCATTGATCTGGGGATACTCTTTCGAGCGCCCTCCAGGTAGTCTCCCTGAAGATCTCATACTGCTCCGTAGTGAGCATCGAGTCCGGGTAGTTGGTATCGGCCACCACCATCGTCAGGGTGTTAGTCCTCTGAGCGGCCGTCAGTCTAGCTCCCGACGATTCTCTGTGCGTCGGCTGCTGCGCCTCCTTGTGTCTCTGCAAAGGCTTAGCCACCCCCAGTGGGTTGTCTTCTGAGCCCCTACCACTCTTCTGGGCTTCAGTGCTGGATGTCGGCCCTGTAGCTGTCGACGTTCCAGCTCCCGCAGCTGCTCTGCTAGTCTGCTGCGCCTGTCTCTTCAGTCTCATTTTCAGGGAACCGGTGATGCGCTTCTTCTTTTTGGGGGACTGATTGGCCTCATCCGTTACCATATCCTCGTTGAGAGGGGAGCTGGGGAACAGTCGCCACCTGAATTTGGCTTGCCGGAGAGACAGATGGGGAGGAAAGGGTTATGTTAACCCTTTAAAGCCCTATGCTTCTCCCCCCTCCGCCACATCCCTTCCTCCTTACTTCGATTTTTGTTTTGTTTTTGCGTGTTGCATATTGATACCACGAGAAGCTAGGGAAATAAAAGGTCCGCCCCTGTAGAACCCCGCATGCAGAGGTTAGACTAATTACTCGGGGAGGACGTCCGGTGTCCCCGAGAGGACATTAGGACACCTTTGTAACCCCTAGGTGCCAAAGCGCCACGAGCACGATCACTCCCCCCCCCGCCGGGGGGGGCGCGGGCCCCATTACATTGAATGAGACACTCAATGTTCAAATATCCGCTTGCAGACCACCATAACAAAGGGAGGGCTGTTTCTTGGTTGCTACGAGGGCCGCAGGTCATTCCTGTCCCGATTTCAAAGCTGTAAATCGGTCCGGGAGGGGCCTCGACCCAGAGATCCAGGAGGCCCGTGTTAGCTAGGCTCTTTCACCATTCTACCATACCGTAATCACGCATACCAGGAGAGCCCGTTTATAGGGATCCTTTCATTCATATCCATACGCATGCAGGCCGCTGTCTTTTTGACCCCCATATCCCACATACTTAAGGATGAGGATAAATACCTTCTCATTATGATGAGAATGTAAAAAGATGTAGAAACTATTCAAAATAAAGCCCTGACACTAACAAAAATAGCCCCAAGAAGCACCGTACTTTTGTAAGATTAAGTGATAATTTTAATTCTGTCTTCTGTACAGAAAAGCTTGTCTTTATCAATTTGAAATTAATTAAAGGCTTTCTCCTTATAATATTAGTTTTAAATAAGTTCCATTTATCATGATTCTAGTTCTAAACTATATTATATTTATTATCTCTATTTACATACTTCTTATTCTTATCATGAGCCATAGTTTTTAAATTGGGTTTGTTTGTGTAGAATCTTCCCACCTTGCATCCCAGAGCCGACCTTGCTTAATATTCCTACAAATCGTGTCTCTCATCGGCAATTTTTGCAGCAATTAAGAGAGCATTTTTGGTAACGTTGAACGTCAGGCTATCTCAAGGAACTGCAACCCCGCTCCAAATGGAGAACACCATACCCACCTCCTGAGACTGGTGATATGGTTCACATTCGTGATAAAAACTTGCTACCTACCAAGTGGGCTGTTGGATGCGTTATCCAGCTTCACCCAGGATCCGATAACATGTGTATCATGAGTCATTCTCTTTAAATTAAGTGTGTTTGTGTGAAACATTCGCACCTTGCTTGTGCTAATCACTCGTCGTCAAACCGATTAAAGGTACGCTTGTCTCATCGTTCAGATTCAAGATAGCTTATAATTTTTGTATAAATAAATGATCAGAGTTTCAATTTTTTAATTGAAGACCACTCTTAGTAGAGAGTAGTTAGTTTTAAAGCGGGCGGAAAGCCCCTAGGAGCTCCTCTGGCGCTTAAGCTATAAATTCTATTGTGCCACACTCTTAACTATTCGCTCTGAGTAGTTGACCCCAGAACTATTGGTGAAGCCTAGTATGTCAATCACCGATCGCGTTATGATTTTCTCAGGTTCCGTAAAATGGGCCCCGAGGGTTTGCTGCCTGAGCTTAGATAATACCGGGCACTGGCATAATACATGCAGGGATGTTTCATCATCCCTCCCGCATTTCCTGCATTCTGGCATAGGGTTATACCCCATTTTGTGCATATTATAGTTCAAGTGGTTGTTTCCAGTTAGGATCCGAACCACTGTCCTTATGTCTTTCTTAGTTAAAACCAGGATTTCCATGGCTTTGTACATTCTGTACGTATACCTCAAGATGGATTTCGCCTGTGGGCAACTCTGGAGTTGTTCCCTGTATTCCCTGTGCTTTGTTCTGATACAGTTTTTGATGGCGATCCCGATACAGCAAGACGCTAGTCACAGTAGCGGTTCCTCTCCTATGTATTCACTTGCTGCGCCACATTTTGCCAACTGGTCCGCCCTGTCGTCACCGTTGATCCCTGTGTGACCAGGGACTCCGAGCAGATCGTAATCTGACTGCAAGCAGTGTTTTCTTTTATTAATGTTTCATCACAGCGAAGGACTGTCTGTATACCAGATTTTCGCTTGGAAGAGTGGATTACTATTTGATTTCCACATATCCATGCTTGGAATGCAGACGCGGAAAGTTTTGATAAAGTTGAAGCGTTTTGTTATTTTATCTTGCATCATCTCTTCAATCAGCTGTGTGCTGATGTCTCTTGGGAGCCTAGTGTGAATCCTATCGCTGCTGTGGGCGCAGTACTCATTCCTCCCACCAAACCCCTAGACGCTAGAGTTTATAATTGTCGTAGCCTCTCCTGAATCGTTTCAAGTTCGTCAACCAAAAGGCTCTCCTGCACATCCAAAAGTCATGACAAACTTCCTGCATTAGATCTCCAGGTTGTTTGCCTAGTTCACTTTGCTATCTAGGATTACTCCCAGATCTTTAACCAAATCTGAAAACGTCAGCTTCCCGTCACAGAATACAGGAACGTCGTTTTTCGGCACTTTATGATTTCTCGTGAAAATAACCAGCCTCTGACTAGGATTACAAAGTCATCTGCATAACCCTGAGTATAGTATCCCTCTTTATTTAGTCTGTGGGCAACCGCCTGGCGTTATATCCCTTACTAGGCCTTCGCCTCATCTGGTTTCGTGTCTCCTCTGGCGTAGCATGGTTTCTAATCAGCATACTAGCTGGTCTGGCACGCCACATCATACCCCTTTTGTTTCACGTGGTGCTCCAATTTTGCCACGACGGCATAAAGCGCAGTTTCTACCGAGCAGCCTGCCTGAAAAGCATGTGCAGCGGGGAGGCCAAAAGCACCTCATCCCATACCAGCTTCTTCAACATCTTCAGGATAAAAGACGTTAAGCTGATTCGTCGGAAGTCTTTTACAACAGTGTAAAGACGTATTCAGACGAGCGGTTCCCGGTTCCGGTTCCGGTTACGATTGACAGTCCGGTTGATGCACACGGTACATGAGGCCTTTGAGTATTTTTGCAAGGCAGCGACAACAGCTGACGAGTCAAGTGACTTCAACGACCGCTGTGATTGGCTGCGATCAGCGACGACTGTGGCCCGGTCGAAATCGCCGCGGTTGAAAATAGAGACAAACCTAAACGCTCAACCCAAGCCGGGACCGGATCGAGCTGCGCGCTGATTGCTCGACGGTTCCATCGTAACCGTAATCGGAACCGTGAATCGCTCGTCTGAATACGGCTTAACCTTCCTTCCCAGGTTTAAGAATAAAGGCCATTCTGCCATCCTTCCATGCCGACAGCACGTGTTTTAGGGCAATGCTTGCCATAAATAATTACGTCAGTGGAGGGATGATGAGATCCATGCCTTTTTGTAAAAGCTCTGGATAAATGTCATCCGCCCCTAGTGATTTAAAGGGACAGAAGGGCCCAACGGACCGTTCAACCTTTTTGTCATCAACGATCTTGGCGGCAAAATGACAATCAGCCCTCCCCATCTCTTGGCTCCAGCCTTTCTCTTCATTGTCAATTCGGATTCGCTGAAAACCCGAGAAGTGAACTTCCATTAGGTGATTCTAGAGATTAGAGATTCTGTAGCCTTATTAGACCGAGGCGTGCTTCCAGATTTTTCTCCAGGATCTTGTGGAGCCTCGCTGCTTCCGGAATAACTTTCGATACCTCGCAGAAGCCCCTCCAACCTCATGTTTATATTTTCTGATATGTTTGTTGTATTCGTACTGGGCCGTCTTATATATCCCAGTCTGAAGGCAATTTAGTTCTATTTGCCCTGTTGCACAACGTTCTTGCCTTTGTACGGAGTCTCTTCAGGTGTTTATTCTACCATTCTGCTCAGTCAGAATCCTTCGCAAAAAATTCGCGGCATGCTTTAATTCATCAATGATACCATAGCTTGTGGGGTATTCCAGAAGCCCCCCTATGAGTTCCTTATATGAGTCCCAAAGTGTATTTCTGGTGTTTCTGATCTTTGAAACCACCGGACTGGCGAGACTCCTCATCCAAGACTCTCCAGTCCACTACCATGCTCCTTAGTACATCCGAACAGAGTCAAATCGAGAACCTCACTCCTGTTTTTCGTCTGGAATGTGGCAGTATCACTCTGATTCAGAATCTCCAGCTCAGTGCCCGCTAGGTATTCGATTAAATCTCTCTCTCTCTGTCATTGATGTTTGTGCTCCTCCACACAGTATGGTGAGAGTTTGCATCTCAGCCCAACAGCAGAAGAATCCTGTTCTCATGGCAGTGTTGAATTAGAGACTCCACCTCTCTGGGAAGCGGGTGTCCCTCCGCATTGCCCGGGAAATAAGCCGAGGCAATAATAACCTCTACCCTTATGCCTCTTCTGCCCCTGAGTCTCACCTGAATAACGGTGAGATTCCTGGAGCAGAGCATAGACACCAATATCGCAGCCATACCTTTGACAGTTATGCATGACCTTGGCGTTTTTTCACACGGTTCCCATATATGGTGCCACACCCTGATAAGCCACTAATCCTATCACTAATCCTATCTCTATATAACCAGGGTTCTTAGATTAGGGCGAGCCCTGTCTGCACCACTGTCATGCGTCTGATTAGAATCGCCGAGGCGTCTTTGCGGTGGTGCAAATTAATCTGCATCATGGGGATTCCCGTCTCAGCCATAGAAAGGCTGATTCGGGGCACCTCGGGATGCTTCTGGCCTCCCTGCGTATCCACTACGATGGCCCCCGGCCTGACAAAGATATAGTTGAATATGGGGGCGTGCCCCTCGCGGGGTAACGCGTCAATCTCTTTAGAGATCTCCTCCCTCAGCCTGTCCAATTCCACGAAAGCTAGACGGGTTTCAGGATAACCCGACGTAACGACAACTCTCACCAGGGGGTTGTTAGCCATCTGCGAGAAAGTGAGGGCCTGTGTTTCCAGGCCCTTCTGCCGTTTCAACTCTCTGTTTTGAGGATTTTCTCTAGAGTCCTTCTTCCTTTTGCCTATAGGATAAGCCTGAGGAGTTGCTCTAGGTGAAGTTTCCGCAGCCACTGCCCCCTGTGGGTTGCCTTAGCTGCTGTTTGCGAGACGCGCTTCGTGGTCTCTCTTATTTTGTGTTCCGCGACGTAGCCTCTTCCTTACGGAGAGTTCCATTAGCTGCACTTCTACTGCGTCGACAAGATTGTCTCCACCATTATCAACAGTTCGCACCGCCTCTGGTGGATTGCCCCTTAAGGTGCCTTCCACCTTTGGCGATGGGTTAGAAGAGGATTTGGGAGCGGGCACCTCATTGTTTTTAGTTTGATTTGTTTTGCGAGTTCGGTTAATTTTTTTCCACGAGAAGCTAGGGAAATAAGAAACAACCCCCACAGAGCCCCGCTTACAGGGGCGGGTCTAGAAACTATAGGATTCGTCCTGGTGTCCCAAAGTCTACATTAAGACACATCCTTTGAGAACCCGGCCTGTCTGCCGCTATAGAGGAAGGCAGGCCGGGGTGTTCAAGGATTTGTTAACCCTGGTGCCATTCAGCCCTTGACACGGCGCGGCGATCACATCGTAGCTTGGGAGCATGAGAACTCGCGCCCTTGATATTTTAGGAGGTCTTGTTATTACGCCCTGGAAGGACCGTTCTTTAGTTTAGGTCCCACTAACTAAAGTCCGTCAGTTCCCCAGAGTAGCTACACCACGCGATGCAGCCCACAGAGGTCCTTTTTTGAAATTTTGTCTCAAAATCGTAGAACTTTAGATCGGAATGACCTAGAGGGATTTTTGTTTATTTTTAAATTAAAGAAAAAGCCTTTCCGAATATAGAAAAATGATAGAATAAGTCAAAAAAATGGTTACCTTGAAAATCTGTGTTGAAGATCGAATTTTTGGCAAAAAAAATCGTTTATGGAATACCAAAAACGCTTAGATTTGACATTTGATGTGCTATACATTTTTTCATATAGATTTTTGAATGCCCAATCCGAATCTGACATGTAAATCGTTGTAAGAGAAAATCCAAAATGGCGGAGCCAATATGGCAGACTAAAATTCTAAAACGAAACCGATTTGACTAGAATTTGCTACAAGGTGGTTTTTCAGGTCGCTGATTACAAATCCAAGGTCAAAATCAAAAAATTAAAAATGACGGATCCAATATGGCGGACTGAAATTGTAGAAGGAAACCGATTTAACTAAAAGTTGCTACCAGGGGGGGGGGGGGGCTTGTATTTAAAATCCGGGGTAAAAATTCAAAAATCCAAAAAAGCGGATCCAATATGGCGGATCAACATTGTAAAAGTAAACCGATTTGACTAAAGAATGCTACTCGGTGTTTTTTCGGGTCGCTGATTTTAATTCCGGGGTCAAAATTAATAAATTAAAAATGGCGGATCCAATATGGCGGACCAATATTGTAAAAGGAAACCGATTTGACTAAAGAATGCTACTCGGGAGTTTTTCGGGTAGCTGATTTTAAATCCAGGGTCAAAATTAAAAAATTAAAAATGGCGGAATCAATATGGCGGACCAACATTGTAAAAAGAAACCGATTTGACTAAAATTTGCTACAAGGCTTTTTTTCGAGTCGCTGATTTTAAATCCAGGGTCAAAATTAAATAATTAAAATTTGCGGATCCAATATGACGGACCAAAATTATAGAACAAAATTTATTTGACTTAAAATAGCCGGTCGGAAGGTTTGCAGGTGGCTGATTTGAAATCAAAAGTCAAAATTTCAGAATTTAAACAAGCCATATTGGATCCGACATTTTTAATTTTTTAATTTTGACCCTGGAATTAAAATTAGCGACCCGAAAAAACACCGAGTAGCATTCTTTAGTCAAATCGGTTTACTTTTACAATGTTGATCCGCCATTTTGGAGTTTTAAATTTTGACCTTGCATTTGTAATCAGCGACCTGAAAAACCACCTTGTAGCAAATTTTAGTCAAATAGGTTTCGTTTTACAATTTTAGTCTGCTATATTGGTTCCGCCATTTTAGATTTTGTCTTACAACGATTTACATGTCAGATTCAGATTGGGCATACAAAAATCGATATAAAAACATGTATAGCACATAAAATATGAAATCTAAACGTTTTTACATTCTCATTCATGAGAGTGTAATGTAATCGTCCAAATTTTCGATCTCTGGTTTTTAACGGATCTTCACGTTTCGGCACTCACTTCCGAAAATCATAAAATTTTGTCGGTGTCTGTCTGTATGTCTGTATGTATGGTTACCTGAATGTTGTAGCCACGCTAACTTTTGAAGGATTTGTCGAATCGAGCCAGCCTTTGATAAACTTTTTAAGGGTCCAAAAATGAAGGTCAAGTTCGTTAACCAGATATTTTGGATGAAAATTCAAAAAGTGAGCACATTTTGAAAATTTTTGAGACCACTTTTTTCCAGATTTGAAAATTCTATGTACGGTTATTAGTATTAAGCAAAAAGACAAATCATTTATCCTAATGACATTTTCCGATAAAATCAAAGTTATCAGAGTTATAGCATTTTCAAAATCCAAAAAAACAAACGAAAATCAACATTTTAAGCCGAACAACGCACGATATGAAAAAAAGTCAGGATGAGAAAAACCTTTCTTTCTGAGAGCCGTACAAGATTATCATAAGAACTTTTTGAATTTTTTCGAAAAATCAAAAATTCAAATTTTGGTCGCACTAAAAATAATAAAAAATCAAAAACTCCATTTTTCTGTCAAGCTATGCAAGATACAAAAAAAGATGAAGAGATAAAAGTCGTGCACCTAAAAAAGATCTACTCATCCAAAAAACAGCTCAAAATTTTTTATTAGCATAGAAAAAAAATATTTTTCTGTTAGATTGAAAAATTCTTATCAAAATTTGTACTAGATATGAAATATATTTCGAAACTATTAAAACTTTTTTAGTCGATCAAAATTCAAAAAGTAAGAGCATTTTCAAATTTGGAAACAAAATGTTGCGTTTCATTTTGTTTACATGGTTTTATTTTTTAAAAGCAATAGTCTGTATAAGCTACCTATAACGTAAACCTATAACCTAAACCTATAACCTAACTTATAACCTAAAGCGCGAGTATGGCAATGAGAATGTAATCGTCTAGGCAGTAGGTGCTTTGAGAACCCTCTTCAAAGTCAAATTCAAAAAAACATGTTTAATTTCACTTTATGATTGTAGTTTATGAAGGATTTGAAGCACAGTTTTTGATTTGCGCGCTCAAACTCGGCGCATTTTCAGGGCAGCTGAGAATAAAAATTAGTGCAAGGTAAGGAGAAAATATTAAAGTCATCATGGAAAATAAAAATTGGACATTATTTTGCAGTATCTGAATAAGCAGTGCCAGATCGAGGTACATAAATAAATATAATATACATTAGATATAATAGTGTTGAACATAATGTAGAAAAGTTCACATTTTGGACAAAATCGATTGCGAAGCACGAGATACGTCATAAAAATGTATTCGGTTAAGCCGAAAGAGCTTTAACAAAAGAGAATTCACAATCATCAAATTATAGTTGTTGACGATTTGACCTTTAAATTTAAAAGGTTTGTGCACAAATGTGTGGAAAATACAAAGACCGAGCGCGTAGCGCGATGTAAATACATTATCGAGCGCGAAGCGCGAGATGAATATATTCTCGAGCGCGAAGCGCGAGAAGCAACAGTCGCGCGCTCTAGGCGCGGTCAAAGTTGCGAGCGAAGCGCGCCGCGCGCTGAGGGCGAAATGAGAATGTGCCCGCGCAGCGGGCATATTTTTTGTATTCCATAAATGGTTTGTTTTACCAAAAATTCCATCTTCAACACAGATTTTCAGGTCACCATTTTTTTTACTTTCTCTATGATTTTTTTATATTCGGAAAGGTCTTTTCTTCAATTAAAAAAAAAATCCCTCTAGGTCATTCCGATCCAAAGTTCTACGATTTTGAGACAGAATTTCAAAAAAGGTCCACTGTGCAGCCCCTCGGTAGTCTAATGAGACTCGTAAGCCCTCCCACCAGCTACAATGTTCGTGTAGTGTCTCTTCGAATAAAAAGTGATGTTCTCAAAAGACTTATTATGAAATTGTGTCTCCTTTCGAGAGATGTGAATATCGCTTAGTCGTTTTTAAGCATCATATTTGTGTCTTCCTTTGGAATAATATCGTCCAAGCAAGGTGAGCAGGATTTTTGAGACTGAGTGATAATTTCAATTCTGTATTTAATACTGGAAAGCTTGTATTTATTATTTTGAAATTGATCGACGACTTTCTCCTTATAATATGATTTTTAAACAAGTTCCATTGATGATGATTCTAATTCAAAACTATATTATATTCATTATCTCTATTTTCATATTTCTTATTCTTCGCATCATGCTTGTGCTATTCACTGGTCGTCAAGTCGAGGAAAGGTACGCTTATCTCATCGCTCAGATTCAAGATACCTTATAATTTTTGTATAAATAAAATATCCGAGTTTTAATTTTTTAATTGAAGACCACTCTTAGCAGAGAGTAATTATTACCTGTTAATCTATATGCATTACAACATTAATTTCACCTGAAGTTCAAGTCGTCACAAGCTTATGTTCCAACATTTTTCAAAACTTTCATTTCTATTGCTCGCGAACTGTAAACTTTGATCTTAACCAACTCATCGTCCTACCTGTTATAAACGAGCTTGCAAGGTCCTTTCCACTGGTTTACTAAAAATAAAGATAAAATGCCTATTGAATTTAAAACTCACATCATCTGCGTCATTCCGTGTGAATGTGGTTGCATCTGCATTGGCCATAAGAATTTTAATGACTTATAATTTTCAACTTTCTTTTAAATTGAATTTAAAATATATCCCGCTACTTTTAAATTCTGTAAATGTACGTTAGGCATCTCCCGCGATCGACACATTTATACCTGAAGAGGCTCCGCGTCGCTGGGCGAAAGCTCTTAATTATAAAATATTACTTATTTACGAATAGTAGATCAAATTTCCATAAATATTTTCCCTGCTATACTTAATAAGCTTTAATTCCTATTTCGCCACTTTCAGCGAGATATTCTAACACATCCTCTTTTATGTCACAGTTGTTCTGTTGCATATCTTCGCTTCCATAACATTTCTTGAAAAAGCCATATACATAGTCTTTCACTTTGTCCGTATCCCATACAATTTGACCTTCAGTATTCTATTTTCTGAATAACTCTGTATTACTATTTCCTCTCCTAATCTTTTTAACCCATTTCCAAAATAATTTCTTATTTCCTTCAACATTATTTTGCATTTTTTCATCTTCTTCCGCCTTCATTTTGCATTTTCTCTTTGACTAGTATTTTTGCTTTTGTGTTTTTATTCGTGTAATCATTGTCTGATGTGATTATCCCCTCATCAATAAGACCTTCAATATTAAGCTTTCTGGAGTACGCTTGCTCCGTCTCGTTAACAGCCATGCGGATTTCATCATTCCTTTTGGCCAAAATTGTATAAATGGAAACTCGGGGAGACAACGTTTGATCAACAAAAATTCTTTGGTATAAAACTACGTTTATAGTATGGCAAGCGATTTTTGCCCAAGGATTTTCTGTTCTATGGCGTAGTATATATGCCATAGAACAAGTTATTTTATAGAACAAACCATTTCAACATACGTTCGAAGTTTTAACAAAGATTCCAGCAAAACAGATTTTTGTTGATCCAACCTTAGTGAATATACCACTTAGTGACTATACATACCCAAAGTTGGAGTCTGATTGATTTTTGTGTTGGGTCAGTTGAGAAATTATGCATGCATAATTACTTGTTTATCATGCAAAATAGAAAATAGATGGGAACTATGAAGAATGGGCTTAAGATTTGTTTTCGATTCATAACAGCATAAAAACACTATCTTAATTCAAATCATCCTCAGGATCACATGACCGAAACAAACAAATTTTGCTCACATTTTTTTTATCCACTTTGTTAATTGAAATAAAAAGTAATATAACGACCGGAGTTTTGAAGAAAGGCCTCTATCGGCAAATATTGAACTAATTTTATGATACTAGCGGATCTTCTATACTTTATATGAAAATTCTTAGCTTATTCTGCATGTCATTTGTCACAAGAAAAATCTGTCTGAAAATAATACCAACTTACCTTTTTCCAATATAGCATGAGGATCATTATAAAACTACTGAGCACAAAGGCACTGGCAACCCCTAGAGCTACAGTAGCAGTTTGATAAAATGGAGTGTCAATATCTGTGAGTATTTCTCTCTGTTCCAAGGCTGCTATTCTGTTTTGAACAGTATTCATTGTTGTTCTATGAGTGAAACGGGAAGTTGTTGCGTCAGCAACAAACCCCAAAAAGGAAATATTTTTCAATCTGATCAATTCTTCTAAATGGAACGCTACATCCACCTTGTTGGGTCCAACGATGTCAAATGTCATTATGGCCGAATCGTGATCTATCTTGACTTCAACGCCCTCTTTTATTATTGCTCCCAAGCCTCGTAAAGAGTCTTCAGTTTCAATTGCCAAGCGAGATTCTTCGTCAAGGAGGAATCTTCCAGAGATGTGAAGAGTCACCTCTACCGCTTCAACGGGAGTTGGTACTATAAGAATAAATATATGTTTATAAAACTGAAAAATTCTATGTCTTGTTTTCAAAACACTAGAGGCAAAATATGAGATATTATATGACTTGATACTAACAGCAAATATTAGTGCCTTTGATAAAAGGTTCAGAACCGATAACTTGATTGCCAGCCTCGTCGACACACCAACAAATATCCTTAGTACATTGCGTAGGCTCAAATCTGCCCAATCTATCACAAATACCCGGAACATGTCCCCTTCCTTTCATCACTTGGCATCTAGTACCAAAGATTTCTTTAATTTTGTTTCCAGTCGCAAGACCCTTCGAGGTATTTGCAGTGTAATCTCTGATTGATGCATCTACTTCTACTGGCTCTAAACCGCGTCTAGCTTGTCTGAAGTTACAAGTGGGTTCTCCGCCACGCGTTAAAGATCCTTTTATAGGGTCACCTTTTCTGTTAACACACCAGCAGAGACCAACATGTTCAAGGCACTGAATTGGTTCCCAAGTTCCTCTGTCTCGATTGCATCTGAAATCAGAAGTATTCAAAAAAACTTTTACAATAATAGTGTTGCTCATATTAATGATGTAATTTTTTCATAATTTTCTTATTACATATAATAAAAAGACATATTAAAAAAATGAGTTCTAGTAAAAGTTTGAATATTAGAGCTGCTCGTGCCTGTAGTGAGTACATCATTGTCATATGGCATTCTTCTCAACGTTCTGATAGCCTAAGTAACACAAGTAAATGGTATAATTTTGAAGATTGTGAGTCAGGTAAGCCAGGGAAAAAGAAGAGAACATTAAATAATCAAAGAAAATCAGGTGAGAAGAAGGCATTTTCGTTCTGCTACAGGACTGGCTTTTTGGTATTGGATCACATAATTTACTGAATTATTTGGAGGAATCCTTTTGTCACTTTTGCTCGATATATTATCAATTACTGGATCTTGGATAAATCTTACTGGTTCATGGACGATACGGAAGCAAGGAGAATTTATTTCGGAAAGCTACATGGAGCGACCGAAGCAAGGGCTACCACTGCTTTTGGCACGAGCGGTTAGTGTTGAAATAAAATTTTTTAGAATTACACGCGCCACAGTTGTCAACGCACTAACCGCTCGATAATTCACACGAGCCTCTCGTGTTAATGGCAATAGCAGCGCGAGCTTGGTAAGTGTTGCGATTGGCCCGGACCGTTCTTGAGATTGGCAATAATCTCTTGTGTTAATTTTCAATAGTGCGTGTTGTCAAATAACTCTGACGTTTAGTGACAACCGCGCTTATCGCTCGACTCATTCGCCGCATTACCAAATGCTGAAAGTAATAAGGGACAACGTATCATGATCAAAATGTACTTTGCGGGCTCGATAATTTTGGGTAATCTTTTAAGATGATTCATGCATGGTGAAACAACAGTTCAAAAAATGATAAAGAAACCAGAACTTTCAAAGTAGAATTTTCATCAGAATTTAATTAATGAAATAGGCACAATTTGAAGAAAATGATTTTGAACGGAACTTTCAAATTTTCAACTAAAGTCGGTTCCAAAGGTATAGGCCCCTCACTTTTTTTGCTTGCAGCTCGCACAAAAAAAATCTCTGAAATATCTAATAAAAAGCATCTGAAAGCTTAAAGTCTTCCGAATACAGCGATATGTTCACTTTTGTCCTAAGAAATTGTTTGCAACAGTTAGAGGGCGAAACGCCCCAACAAACAGGGGTTTTCGGCCTCCTTTTTCAAGGGTCAACTTTGACCTGTTCCCATAAGGAGGGCGACGTTAAGAAAAATCTGAAAAAATTCACAGATATTCTTTAAAAATTTCTGAATACAATGCATTTTTCAAAATGCTAAAATATGCAATAGTTTACCTTATACGGTGGTTTATTTACAAAAACATTATCTTGCGAACGAATGAAGATAGGAAGCCGTTTAATGGCTCCAAATGTGGAGTTTTGTCATGCGATTTCAGTGCAATAATTAAATTGATGATAAAATCATTCTTACTCAAGAGATATAATTTTAAATATTTCTGACTTTAATCAGTCTGGGCGCGTGACCAACACAGCGGGACAAGTGGCAGCAAAAAAGTACCCTTTCGATGACAATAGTAATTCCAAATGGCCGAAACAGATGTGGTTGAACGAAGC
>CAKNWT010293575.1:0-23367 GCA_932066315.1 Andricus coriarius | reverse complement strand
AAGATGATTCAGAACTCTAAATTAATTGTTTAACACTTGACAATTGACCCCTTCTATAATTGCCCCCAAAAACTACCATTCCGCGTAAATTTATGTACTGGAACTTTCACATTCTTATAAAATGCATAAAAACAATAATTTTCATAACTCACAGTTGGCAGGAATTTTTCGCTCTTTTTTTGCTCTCCGATGACATATGATACAAGTAAAAAAAACTATCCCTAAGGCGTACATACCTACCCCTTGCGATAAAAAATGTTATAAAAGTGTCAAAACTACCTTAAACTACGTAAAGATGACGCAGAACTCTAAATTAATTATTTAGCACTTGAAAATTTACCCCTTCTTTAATTGCCGCCGAAAATTACCCTTCCGCGAGAGCTGGTTTATTCTACTCAACGAATGGCGATTTCCCCTCAACAGGTATAGTGTACTCAGGCATATACGTTTATGCGTGGGTACACGTATTTCAATTTGTGGTTTATGGTTTGTATGGGCGCCAGCCAGGCCCGTTATCACAAAGAAAGGAGCAACAAATTATGAAATGCCCGGCAGTTTAGTAAAAGAACTTATAAATTTTATATAAAGTCGAAGGGACCCTGGAATGGATGAGGCAGGGATAAAACAACAGCCAAATGTGTCGAAGGCATTTTTGTGTAGTTGGATTTATTTTTTATTTTTGAATAGTATGCACGGGGCTGTCCCGGTATATATTATCAGTCACGGACGCATTATCGTAATGCAATCAAGTGGTCTGATAAGAACGTGTGCCTTAACACATTGGGCAAAGCCTGGTTTTCACTCCATCATTCACGGACTAGGTTGCAGTCAAGTGCATGATGGGGGGACCTACAGCTTAAGGTTGGATCCGAACCACCAGAATCTTGGTAAAGGTGCATTGCAAAATTTTAAGAGGTACCGGCTCAGGGATCGAACCCCGGAACTCTAAGGCGAAGTCCGAGCGTCTGACCAACTGAGCCACCGAGGCTATTAAAGTATTATTATTATTAGTATTATTTAATTGATTATAATACAGTTCAGAAGCTGTCTACCTGAAAACCACCTTACCGCTGTACCACTGAGTTCGGTTGAGAAAATCTCGTGCGCCACCGTAGATACTCGTATAGCACGAAAATCGTGATTTTCAAAAATTCATTGAAAAAAAAACTAGGGCCCAATTACAAGAAAGCCGCTATACGTGTCTAATCTTTTTCGACGTTCTATCGATTTATACTAGTCTCATCTCAAAGTCAATGTCGCAGAGCAGGCCTTCCCTTGCAAGTCTAAATGCATCACAGGGTTCAAAATGTAGAGAGTCTTGAAGTGTTTCTAAACTTCTCGAGCAACAACAATTAGGGCGGCAAATTCAAGATTACAAAATTAAATTAAACAAATAAAAGGATCAATTTGCACCTAAAACTCTTTCTCGAGAAGATTTAGACTCGTTCTGAACGTTTTCGTTTCGCTACATGTAACAATTGACCTAACCTCGACCAGAAGGGAGCGCGCATGCACATAGAAAAATCTTTCATTGGTGCTTAAACAATTAGTCGCAAATAAAAATATACATACCTATGCGCGTCTGGGTATGATAAAATAAAAATATAGTAAAATCTGAATTGGTGCGACGATACATGATTACCGAGTATTACCGAGTTTTACATAATTTGGTTTTCGATGATAGTTTCTTCATGATGGCTGCAATCCATGGTTGACAGCTTCGTTCGATAGTCCGTTCGACGACCAATGAACTCCCGTTGCCAGGTTTTCGATCATCTTATTAAGGTTTGCGGGTCGTGACGTCACATGTCCTGGTGATATGGCGTTTAACTGACGTCCCCTGGTTACCGATAAGCTGAGTTCAGCAACACCAGAGTCGTGGTTGCTCGTGTGACGTCACGCCTCCGTAACATGGCGTTAGAGAGTGTCAAAAGATGGCAGCGTCTAGCGAGAATCCGACTGGCCCAACGTTGACTCTGAGCAGGAAGCTGTAACCATGGTGATAGTTAGGTGGTTACTGGTGGTTGTTGCACGTTCCAAGATAACTATTTCAATGCGTCGGAACCCTCACCATCCTTTGACGTGGCGACTTAACCCTGATTGTCATAGAGTCGTTCATGGTGGGTTTATTGTGACGTCACGCCTCGGTGATGTGGTGCTGAAAGACCAGTGGGGATGACGGCCAGATGTGGTACTAATTGTACGGAGTGTTCGGGGCCCACCATCTTGTATTGAAGCCGATAACCATGGGAACGTGGGATGCTTGGACTATGGTTGGTGATAGGTACGTCGGAAACTCCTGGTAAACGTCGGATCGGACGACCCGTCCCTGGCTCCGGTAGTTGTTGTCTTTGATCTCGGTTTTGACAGATGGATGTTAGGTACATGAAAGCAGAATTTACGGAATGAATAATCTAAATGAACAATTTCTGACGAGTGCTCCCGGCCGAGGTGACTTCCGCTCTTGGTCTCGATGGGTTCAAAATTTTAAAGATATCTTATACGGATATCACTATGAAGTGACAGGTGAATCAAACTTTACCCTGTCACAACACCCCCCTGCTTAAACGAAAGCTCGAGGTTCTCCTTTGATAACCCGGCAAGCGACAACGATCCTTAAGATCTCTCACGGGACCAGGAACCTCAGTTGACCCATCCAAAAACACTCATCGATTATGAAATAGCAAAATAAAGCAGAAACGGAATGTTAAGCCACAACCAAAGAAATTAATAGAATTATTTTAGCCATCTTATAAGCCAAAATAAAACAAAATAATAATAGTTAGCGAAATCATAGGCAAAAGGGGAAAATAATAATAGTTAGCGAAATCATAAGCTATAAAATCATAAGCCATAACCAGTAATAATATTAGAGCTGGGTGGGACAGGATAATTTCGCGAAGTATAGGGTGGTTAGAGGGTGTTGGGCTGAGGCTGGGACAAACTGATGACCCGGGATAGTTCTGGGCCTGATACGCAACAACAGCAACAACAAAATTGGTGAATCCATTACCTTAATTTTTTACTGGAACGCAGTTCTTTCTAGCTCGACAGGTCTCGGGTCCATTCAGTATTTAAATTAAGTGTAGGTTAAATGAGATTTTGTAGCATACTTCGTAATATTTTAAAGCAAAATTCTTTATTAACGTAGGAGGAAAAAAATGTGGAAGGAAACATCCTGCTTGAAGAGGAAGCCTTACTTAAGGATCACAATCCTTTAGATCACAATTTAATAATAGATTAACGATCAATTAGGTCGTAGGTGGACCAGCCAAACATTCGCACGCAGACGCGTCGATTAATATCTTAAAGAGCACTAACTCATTACTTATCAAAACTATCAGGTGTAACCTTCGTATTTTGCCAAGAGTTCTGACGAACAACATTTTTCTAGATAGCACATCCATTATATAAATTAAACCGCGGAAAATTATCGCCACATCCCTTTCAAATAACAAAAAAAAATGTGTCACGGCAAGTTCCTCACATCCAAGTACTCACAAAGTTTTATAGTTTAATTTAAATGATAAATACAAAGGCATATTAAACAGCTACTTATTAATTCTGTATGCGATTTCGTAAGAAAATCGTTCTTCAATTACGAAATACTCTCTTAATGCTTACTGCTTATGTATTACGAAATTCTTTTCATAAATCTAGGTTACATTGGCTGTTGGCTAATATCCATGAGATTTTTCGTTTTTAAATATTAATTGTAAAATTGCATTGTAAATACATTTTTCTTTCGGGCAAGTTGGCCTTGGTGTGACGCAAAATGTGTTCAGGGAAAAGGGAGAACTTTCGTGGTTTTCAGTTTGACAATATTTTCCTCTCAATTCTCGTAATTGTTTGTCGCTTAATTCTAATACTTTCGTGAATAAATTAGAAAAGAGTATAAGAGTAGTATAAAACTAGTCAATTTTAAGACTTCTGACGCTCAATGACAGTGTTGTAATAAAAAAACTCCAATCACGTTGAAAAATTAAGAAAGTACAAATAAATCTAATACCACTCAGGTTAAACGGAAAACAAATATCCTTCTTTTTGGAAAAGTGATTTGAATTTCGGAATTCTATGACAACAAAACACAAAAAAAAACTAGCGCCGCGCCGTGGCAAGACCATTTTCATGGCCCGCTTGGTGAGACCGGATTCGCTGTTCGGTCCCCCCGTAGAGGGTGCCGCAGTTAGGACAGTTCGACTTCCTAACCCCGGGCTCCCTGCAACCGAAGCATAGGATGCTGGCCCCGGCCGGGTCAGGACATTGACCGCGAAGGTGGCCCGCCTCCCCACACGCCCAACAATTTGTATGGGTGGGACCCCGATACGCCCGCGGTTTTGGGGCACCCATCTTGAGCCATCCCTTACGTGTGAGGTTTAAATAACCCAGCAACCTCATCCACCTCTGTTCCCCTAGCATTCCATTGTTGCTCGGTGGAGGGTGAGGGGGCGACGGCGTTCGGTAATCCTCCCGCCTGATCCATTTAACCTCCCTTGACCGGCTCTTCCTAGTGGTGGCTTCTTCAGCGCTGGTGCTGGCCACTGCTGTTGTCGGGCAAGATGTGGCCCTCTCCGTAATAAAAAGGGGTAAAACCTATAACTATTATTTACTTACTGATCGTCGAACACATGAGGTGCATCCTGAACATAAGGCTTAAGGTGGTGAATGTGCTCTTTACCCGCGTATTTTCCTTTCTCGGTAATCAAAATGTACACTACGGGAGACAACCTGCGCTTGATTTTATAAGGACCGTCGAACTTATCGCATAATTTAGCTGCAAGTTTGTCTTCCTTTTTCGATAATACGCGCTGACGCTTCAAGACGAGGTCACCCACCCGAAAGGAACGAGCACGCTTGCTCTCGTCGTAATATTTCGACTGTTCCGAAGAATAAGTCACTAACCAATTTTTCCGAAAACAGAGCGTATCAACTGTATTATGCTTTGCTAGAGTGTCGTATCTCCATTTAAAAGTATATAGAGATACGACACTCTACCGAAGTAAAATATAGTTGATACACTCTGTATACGGAAAACTTTGTTAGTGACTTATTCTTCGGGACAGTCGATTTTGCCTGAGATACATACGCGCGTTCGAGGTTCCGGAAAATCAGGTCCCTGAGATGGTCCAATCGCTTAAATCGTTCTAACCATTTATCGGGATCTGGACTAGTACGTTAAGATCCCCTCTCTAGATCATTTCTCAAAGACCGGTAGGGAAGGGGGTCACGTCCGAAATTTAGGAAAGCTGGTGAGACCTTCAGCGTACCGTGGGAGGCGGTATTATACGCGGATCGGAAATCAGGCAGGTGGGCATCCCACTCAGTATGATTCTTGTGGAGAAAAGCTACGATCATCGTCTTCAGTATGCGGTTGACGCGTTCGGTAGGGTTTGCCTGTGGGTGTTAAGCCGGATTCGTCGAGTGGATGATTCCGATGGTCTTGCACATCTGTTCCATGAGCCTATTGGCGAAGTCGGTACCATTGTCGGTTTGTATCACGTCAGGAGTTGCACAACGCGATACGATGAAATCCTCGAAGGCCTTTTTGATGGTAGGACCGTTAGCCGTTCTGACTGGAAGTACCTCTACCCATTAAATGAACAGATCCTGAAAAACCAGCATGTACTTATAATCGGAAGTACTGCCGGGAAAAGGGCCCATGACATCGGCGGCTACTACTGTCCAGGGCCGCTCGACAACGCGGTGACCCATCATGACGGCCGGGCGAGCCTGTTCAACCTTACACCTCTGGCAAGGGTCACATTTATGAACAAAATGTGCGACGTCCGAGTACAACCCAGGCCAGTAATATCTACGGGCCACTCGCGCATATTTCTTGACCCTATCCAAATGTCCGGATTGAGGTTCGAGTTTTGTGCTTCCTCCAACAGCTGAGCCCTAAACTCTTCTGGGACCACTAACTTCCATGCTTCAAGGTCCGGGATCAACTGGTCGGTAATCTCATTCGACCTATGTCGGTATAACTTATCGTTTTCGATCTTCCAATCAGAAAACAGCCCAGGTCGCTCCGCTACCAACTGTAGTCGCTTATTGTACCAGGGATCGGTTGATTCTTCAAACCGGATGTCGACCTGTTCTATAGCCGACGAAATTGGTAACTCATCCTCCTCGGACATCCTGGACAAGGCGTCCGGTACGCGATGTAGGGTCCCCTTACGGTGAATTATCTCGAAATCTTATTCGAGAAGTTCGAGGGACCATCTTGCGAGTCTACCGGTGGTTTTTTTCGAGTTACGCAACCATTTCAAACTACTGTGGTCCGTAATCACCCTAAAATGGGAACCCGCCAGGTACTCTCGGGACGTCCTAATACCAAAAACGACTGCGAGACATTCCCGCTCAGTAACCGTATAATTGCGCTCGTCAGCAGACAAGGTGCGACTCGCAAAAGCGATTACTTTCTCTTGGCCGTCCTGGACCTGAGTCAACACCGTCCATCTATAGGTGAAAGGGATTCTCTCCTATGACCCCGAATGAAGGATAAGCGAAGATGGGTGCAGAGGTTAGTGCCTCTTTCAGCCAATCGAAAGCTTCCTGCTGTTCGTCTCTCCAGTGCTACTTTACGTCCAGCCTAAACAGTCTGGTAAGGGGTTCGGCCACCTTGGCAAACTCGGGAATGAATCGCCTGTACCAAGATGCTAACCCCATAAACCTGCGAAGCTGTTTGACAGTGCGGGAAGCTGAGTACGAAAGGATGGGAGCTACCTTGTCTGGGTCTGGCCTAAAGCCCTGCTTATTAACTATAAAACCTAAATATCGAACTTTGGCACAACAAAACTTGCTCTTCTCCGAGTTAATGGTTAAGCTTGCCTCGGAAATCCTATCTAGAACCTTCTCCAACCAACGCAGATGCTCCTCAAATGTCTCAGTGACCACAATGATGTCTTCAAGATAGGAGAACGCGTTAGGTCTCATTTCGGGAGTAATAATCTTATCGATCAATCTCTGAAAGCTGGCCGGAGCCCCCGTTAGTCCGAACGGCATCCGAGCGAACTGGAAAAGGCCTCTGCCAGGAACCACAAATGCCGTATATTCCTGGCAAGGCTCGTCCAAAGGGATCTGATTAAAAAGCCGCGCTAAGATCGATCTTGGAGATGAATCCAGCGGCTCGCAGTTGCCTTAGTATGTCCGCAATATATGGGAGAGGGTAGGCATCCCTTTTAGAGATCGCGTTTAACTTTCTAAAATCTAAGGAAAGTCGTCAACCCCGTCACCCTTCTTAGCCATTACGATAGGGGCCGACCATTCGCTAAAGGACTCCTTAATCACAACCTCGGCAAGCACCCCATCTACTTCCGCGTGCATCGCCTCTTGCACCTTAGGGGAAACTATCCAGTATCTTTGCCTTATTGGTGCGTGGCCTTGTATGTCTATTTTATGCTTCACCATATGTGTTGCGTTAAGTTTACCCTCCCTCTGAGGAACTATTTTCCTCTTAATCAATTCCTGAAGTTACCAATCCTGGTCGCTCGATAAATCAAAAATGCCGCTACAATTATCATCGGAGGTTAACCATGTATCGAGTGGGTACACCTGACCTTCCGTACCTGGCATCCAAATCTCCTTAGAACGCGCCGAAAATACCATGTCAAAATCTGATGCGCGTCTAGACCTAGAACAAACTCGGTATCCAAATTGGTAGCTACCCTGACTTTGCATACCTTAGTAATCCCGTCGATAGTCAGGGGTAGGTCGACCACGCCTAAGATCTCGTCTCTGGAACCGTTTGCTAATATCATTGACGATTTGGGATCGTACAAAGCATTGACAGAGAAGGAATCGATAGAGATCTTAAGGTTCATTCTACCGCGTACCAGCTCGGTCTGCAATATGCCAGCGATCTGATGACGATCGGAAAAATTGTGTATATACCCTTCGTCGGTCACTATTTCATCAGGGTCTGATGCTTTACATTCCTGCTGAATATCTCTAACTACGCGACCCGAAAGTGATGAAGATCTATCTCTTAAGCTAGTAAGTCCGGTAGGCACAATGGTGCTGTTCGCTGCTTCCTGTTTCAAATGACAAAAGGTACCCACAGGACGCGGCGAACCACCATCCTCCCCATGCACAAGAGCTTCAACGACAAATGAGTTTTGAGGCTCATCGGAAGACGTGGTATCCAGGGGGAAATCATAGGCTGGTACGCTAATACACCTATATTCGCCTAAATCAGTTAAGGCCAAAACGGTAGTTACTATAAGATCAGAGACGTCCAAAGCAGTTTTGGCGGTCTATTTGTTTTGAGAGGCAGTAGGTACCGGTCCTACTGCTTCTTTTCTGCGTTTCCCGAGCAACCCCCGGCAAGTTTTAAGCGTAAAGCCCTCCTTCTTGCACGCAAAACAAATCAATTTGCGAGGCTAAGCGCAGCCTTTTTGGTAATGCCCAGCCTGTCTGCATCTAAAACAGGCGACCTCACCTGAGAGGCCAGATATATTTCCTCGGGAATTTATTTGTGACGTGGAAGCAGCGGGCGTTGTCGAGCTCTGCTGCTTCCCTCCGAATTGAACTTTATTATTCTGGGTCCCGTTGCCCATACCGATAACGCCGCTTCCCCCTGTCCTACCGTTCCTATATTTACCGAGACCATTGGGCGGCTCATTTTTAGCCACGGAAATGTTTTCCGTAGTTTTAACGGATGAGACGGAATCTTCTTCGACGATGGCCGAGGAACTATTCTTTGCAGGTTTCTGTGTCATTAAATCGCGGTACGCGAACTCTTGCAGGAACGAACTCTCGGGATTAGGGGGTGGTTTGTATTCTTTAATGGCCGTCCATTCCTGCTCCCATCCTCTACCAAGTCGCAGAAGTTCATCGAAAGATCGGTAATGAGAGCGGCGAATTATCCTATGGAATTCCGGCCTGAGTCCCCTATGAGCCCAATCTAACTGTTCTACTGTCAGCATCTCATTTTCTAACAGACTGATTAGGCCTTCTAGGTTAGTCAGGTAGTCATCTATGCGTTCGTTTTTCCCTTGAGTCCTAGAATAGATTTGTTCACGGACGCGTCTCTCAAAATCGTCATCTCCAAAACGGTATCTAAAGGCCTTCTTGAATTGTTCCTAATTCGCGAACTTAAGCTCGTGGTTTTTGAACCACTTGAACGCGATTCCCTGCAGTAATACTGGCATGGCTAACAAAAGCTCTTCGTCGGAGACTTTCGTAAACCTGGTTCGGTCCTCGACGCGCATTAGAAAGTCCTCGGCACTGGTCTTGCAACTCCCGTCAAAAGTGATCTTCCAGTTTGAAACAATTTTACCTAAATCCCTCGTGCTATTGCTACCGCGAGGTGAAGGGGTAGCGCGAGCTAGTCGGTCGCAATCGGCACTCTCGCGGTTAAATTCCTCATAAAATTCTAACCTTCGCCCTCTTGGCAGTCCTAAGCCCATCGAATCTCGGAAGCCTGTGTTGGTCTGTCCGCCCTGACGATAGAAGGGGGGTTCGCCCTGCTGGTGTTCCAGTCTGTCAAATATTGTGCTGTCACGTGATGTCAATCTCTCGGAACGTAAGTGGCGTGATTCTCTAGCGCGACCTTCTACATTTTCGGAGTCCGTAGAATTTTCGATTTTGATAGTCTCGGTGAAAATATTCCTTTGGGGTGTGAACCTCGGAATAGTACAGGTTTGGACTCTATGGCGCTCCGTCTGTGTAATTGGGGCCCGCGGACGATGAAGCGAGTTCAGATTCGACTGGGTTGCACGGGAATTTAAAGTGCTATGAGGAGCACTAGTTATTTTTAATAGGAGTGTCTTGGGGAACGCTAAGTAGTTCTAACGAAGCAGTTTGGGCTTAAAGCATCCGGAATCGGGAAATCATTTTCTAAAAGAAGAGAAGACCGATCTGCGAGTGGGAAGGGTCCCGATCATCCGTGAAAATTAGCGTATTTAAAAGAAAGTCATACATTTCCGGGGTTAGCACGAGTTGGCTAAGTCGTCACGTCTTCGCGTGGTGTCATGACCGTTGCAGTAGACCGTATAGTCGTCGCAATTTCTGAAGGGTTCTAAAAATGTACTACACCTGTAGCCGAGATCGTAGTACTCGTGGTCGTGACGGTGCTTTCTACTGATAATGTTACAGGGCTAGTGATGAATGCCGAAGCCAATGGACTATCAGAAGGTAGCTCATCATCGTCCTGATCGGTCGCGTTGGTAGTTATGGAGGTAACGTCCGATGCGTGTGATGACAACCTCTTGTGCAATTTAACCCCCTTCCTTACACGTGAGCATCTTTCTCTACGCGTACCGGTTATCTCCAGTTGAAGGTCTTCTACATCCTCCGAAAGCTGTTCGTCGTTCAAATAATTAATTAAGTGTTTTATCTCCCTAAATGTGCATACGTCCACTACCGAGTCCAAAAACGCGATCTTGAAATTTGACGGTTACTACAAAAATCAGAAAAACGCTCGAAAATCTTTAAAAATCTCGATGGCGTGATGGTGTGTCCCGTCACGAAGAAAACAACATACTCTGTTGTAACGGTTAGGCAGAAGCGGTAATAGCGGATGACGGACAAGGTCGAAGATCGATCTAACTAGATGATTTTAATCCGATAAATCACACATCAGGAATATGATTCGAAAATATAAATTGGGTGATTCGTGAATAAAATATAAAAGATAAATAAATCGCAAAAGGTACATACAAATTATTGAAATATTCACATAAATTCAGTAAATCAGTTAAAATCAATACCGATGAAAAGTTCTCATCGCCCAAATGTAAATGAAAGGAATTTCATATGAAGGGTCTAGGGCGCTCCGAGCTGCCACATCCCAATTCAAATATGACGCTGCAGATCATTCAGGCGCTCTAAGGGGCCCAAGGGTTACGGAATACGTGTTTTGTGAAAATCGAAAATTTTACGCCAAAATTTACGTAATATAACTTTCTTGATTTAAATCAAAATTCCCATCCCAGAATCTGGATTTAGGATTGAGTATTTTAATAAAAGGAAGTATTCAACATTTTTAAATTCAAGTGCCGAATTAAAATTCGGAGAACACGCGTCTCGAAATTCATTATTTAAATCATAATCCAAAAATCCTTGATATATTCTCTAGAGATCCCGACCCGTCGAAATTAAAATTTCAATTCAGAATCGCAAAATCCGTTAAATATGAGCTTCAATCGAATACTTGTTTCGAATCGAAACCCGAAAATCCAACATTAATTTTAAAAATGAATTACTAATTCAATCTAAAGTTTAATTTTAGTTAAGCATGACAATTTGAATTTATCTTTAAATTATTTTAGATATTATATTCCTGGGCGCTCGTAGCTGCAACAAGGTAACGCAATTATAATCCAAAAAGTCAATAAGGCGTCCAAGCTGCACAAGGGTGAGGGTATGTGCCTTGAAAATCGGAAATTTACTCCAAAATTCACATAAATAAGATGTAAAATCCCTAATTTAAATAAAATATCCCCATCTTTGTGTCCAAATTTCGAATTTTTGACTACTTTCAAGATATTAAATCTTTTAATTCAAAAATTTAAAATTTAAATTCAAATCAAATTTTTGGTTCGATATTTATTGTCCCATTTAAATTTCTATTGAATTAAATTAATAAAAACTTTTCCTAGAAATCTCTCAAATTCTATTAAATCAATTTAATTAATTAAATTTATTCCCTCCCCTACCTAAAAATCCAGAAGGCCGCTGTAAAGGGGCGAACTGTGGTGCGGCATTTGAAAATCTGAAATTCAAAAGACAACAAAAATTCGATTCGAGTCAGTGCACATGTCCTGAAAAAAAAGTAAAATGGCCCCTGTCCGAATTTAATTAAAATTCGGAAACCCTAAATTCGTTGGGCGCCATTGCGAGAGCTGGTTTATTCCACTCAACGAATGGCGATTTCCCCTCAATAGGTATAGTGTACTCAGGCATATACGTATTTATATACGTCTGTGCGTGGGTACACGTATATCGATTTGTGGTTTATGGTTTGTATGGGCGCCAGCCAGGCCCGTTATCACAAAAAAAAATGAGCAACAAATTATGAAATGCCCGGCAGTTTAGTAAAAGAACTTATAAATTTTATATAAAGTCGAAGCGAACCTGAAATGGATAAAGCAGGGATGGCATGAGGATAGGTTCTACAGGGGTGGTTCTTAAAAGCACATCGGCCATTAGAATTAACTGTGACAAATTTTCGGTATTTATTCAATAAAACAACAGACGGTCTTCACGACCATTTTTAAAAGTGGGCTAAAGAGCGACCACGTGGTCGATGGCGAATATCCATACGCGAGGCCATTAGATTCGGAGCAGAAAGACGCATCGAAACTCAAGAAAAATTCACGCAAACAAAAAAAAAACCCTACGCACTGACTCGAGAAAAACCAACAGACAAGATCAAAACCAATTTCACAATTGAGAGCATTCCAGGAAGGGGCCAAGCGAGGCAATTAGGTATTTTCACTTCAACTGTCGGCTAACTTTACTTCGTTGATTGCTAAGGGGAAAACAAGGGACCAAATGCATGGGATTCGGTCAACTTTTGCCCTATTTTGCTAATATCTTCGAAAAAACTTATTTTTTTTGTGTAAGTGTATGGGAAAAATAGTTTTAATTTTTTAAGATCTATTTAATGACATAATAAAATGATAATAATCATCATTCATTACGAATATATTACACAAATAAAGCTTTGTCCACGCATTTGTACCCTTGTTTTCCCCTCAGCAACCCTCAGGAATCAACGAAATGAAGTTAGCTGGTGGTTGAAGTGAAAATCCCTAATGAGTTAGGTCAGAGCAAAATCTGTAAGGTCCCAAGACCAAACCTACCATTGCGTCGCCCGCCGGTATTATAAAAGATTTACCTTGTGCATTTCTCTAGATATTTATATTCCAGCAGTCAAAATAATTACATAAATCCAATAACGATCTTCCAGTTTTTCTCTTCTTTACTCTTTCTTTTATCCAGCGAAATCCAAACTTATCACGGCCACGTTAAATACACATAAAAAAGGCAAGCCACTTGCTGCCGCTAGCAGACCAAGAACGAAAGTGACTCGAAGGGTGCTCGCATGAAGGCGCGTTCACAAACATTAAGTCACTGCGCGACTACCGGGGAAGCTATGAACTAAAGATGATCGTCGACTACGGCATAACTGATTTCATTGACAATTCGCGAAATATTCAACATAAGTCTAATAGGTATAATTAAGACTACGATATTCTACACTAAATCCTAAAGCTTAGATCGGAGATCGTCGTCTACTGAGTCTCAAACTACAGCGCACCTAGTGGCGGGACTGTGCACTAAACTGATACTGACTGAAACTAAGTACAAATTTTCTTCGCAAAAACTACCTAGGCTTAATGAAATTCTCGCATCCTTAGAAATCTAAGTCTAAATCCATCACAGGGTTCAAAATTTAGGGAGTCTTGAAGTGTTTCTAAACTTCTCGAGCTACAAGAATTAGGGCGACAAATTCAAAATTACGAAATTAAATTAAACAAGTAAAAGGATCAATTTGCACCTAAAACTCTTGCTCGAGAAGATTTAGACTCGTTCTGAACATTTTCGTTCCGCTACATGTAAAAATTGACCTAACCTCGACCAGACGGGAGCGCGCATGCGTATAGAAAAATCTTTCATTGGTGTTTAAACAATTAGTAGCAAATAAAAATATACATACATTTGCGCGTCTGGGTATAATAAAATAAAAATATAGTAAAATCTGAAATGGTGCGACGATACATGATTACCGAGTATTGCCGGGTTTTACATAATTTGATTTTCGGTAATAGTTTCTTCATGATGGCTGCAATCCATGGTTGACAGCTTCGTTCGATAGTCCGTTCGACGACCAATGAACTCCCGTTCCCAGGTTTCCGATCATCTTATTAAGATTTGAGGGTCGTGACGTCACATGTCCTGGTGATATGGCGTTGAACTGACGTCCCCTGGTTACCGATAAGCTGAGTTCAGCAACACCAGAGTCGTGGTTGCTCGTGTGACGTCACGCCTCCGTAACATGGCGTTAGAGAATGTCAAAAGATGGCAGCGTCTAGCGAGAATCCGACTGGCCCAACGTTGACTCTGCGCAGGAAGCTGTAACCATGGTGATAGTTAGGTGGTTACTGGTGGTTGTTGCACGTTCCAAGATAACTATTTCAATGCGTCGGAACCCTGACCATCCTTTGACGTGGCGACTTAACCCTGATTGTCACAGAGTCGTTCATGGTGGGGTTATTGTGACGTCACGCCTCGGTGATGTGGTGCTGAAAGACCAGTGGGGATGACGGCCAGATGTGGTACTAATTGTACGGAGTGTTCGGGGCCCACCATCTTGTATTGAAGCCGGTAACCATGGGAACGTGGGATGCTTGGACTATGGTTGGTGATAGGTACGTTGGAAACTCCTGGTAAACGTCTGATCGGACGACCTGGCCCTGGCTCCGGTAGTTGTAGTCTTTGGTCTCGGTTTTGACAGATGGAGGTTAGGTACATGAAAACAGAATTTACGGAGTAAATAATCTAAATCAACAATTTCTGACGAGTGCTCCCGGCCGAGGTGACTTCCGCTCTTGGTCTCAATGGATTCAAAATTTTAAAGACATCTAATACACATATCACTTTGAAGTGACAGGTAAAATAAACTTTACCCTGTCACAACATATACTTATACAATGCATAAAAATCATAAATATCATGTATCACAGTTGGCGGGTATTTTTTGCTCTGTGCTTGCTCTCCGATGACATATGATGCGTGTCCGAAAAAACTACCCCTAAGTCATACATGCCTGCCCCGCGTTATCAAAAATGTTATAAAAGTGTAAAAACAACCTCGAACTACGTAAAGATGATTCAGAACTGTAAATTAATTATTAAAATAATCTAAAATTTCGAATTCAAGTAGCAAAACTATCTAGTATTTAAGTTTTTAATAAATTCCTGAAAGTAAACCAATAATCTTACGATAAAATTTGGACAAACACCACAAAATCCTCATATTACAATTCCTCAAAACAAAATAAACATTTGTTTTTGTGGACAAAAACAAAAAAGAGGAAAGAAAAATGAGAAGGCAACCAACCAAATCCCCTTCCTTCTTTTTTTATTTCTTTCGTCTTTTTTATTTTTATTACTTTGAAGTCACAATAAAAAACCATGGATAATATTCACCAACGTTTCGGTGCTCACACGGCACCCTTATCAAGGAAAGAACACTTAGACCAGGTGGGAACAGCAACGAAAATCCGACGCTACCTCCTGGATACTCGAGAACTAAGTCAAATGGGATTAAATGGGATTTTGAATTTGATTTTAATCTAATTTAAGATTCTTAAATTTCAATTTCAGTTTTGAGCACCAAAAAATCTGGAATCTATTATTTGAGCGGCAGGAAAATCCGAAACTTTATTTACGAGGAGCAAAAAAACTGGAATCTATTATTCGTGTAGCAGAATAATTTTTGAACTGTGAATACGAAGAGGAAAAATCCAGTACTTCAATTTCAAGGAGAAAAAAATGAGGAGTCTATTAATCGCGTAGCAGATTTATCTGGAACTTCGACATCGACTCGCAAAAAAATCAGATACTTTAGAAGGAATCTGTATTATCATCGGAGTTGGTAACGATTGATCATGTTTAGATATCATTCACTGACTGTGCAAATGGAAATCAACAATATCGATCTAAGCTAACTCCTTAAATAACAGAAATTCTTAACGTCTTTTCAGACTGGCTGGAGTTTGAAATTTATAAATAAAAAATGTTTATTTTCTGAAAAAAGATCCTTCTCCTTCGCTCCGGTGAAAATCGAATCTCACGTCTTCCAATTGCCGGTCGGGTGCGTTAGGCACTAAGCTACCCGTCCATTTTTTTCTCTTCTTTACTCTTTCTTTTATCTAGTGAAATCCAAACTGCGCAAATGTATGCGATACTACCAACGATACATTCTGAAAAAAGTGATCAGTCTGTACAAGAGCTCTTGGATCAGTTCATAAATCCAAAAATGGATCTGAAGGATTCAGTGGCCGAAATAAAAACATAGCTGTTTAAATAGGTTCGATTCCCACTTGAGCCAAGGTGAAAGTTATTTTTCAGAAATTAAACTTTTTTGATTGATAAATTCCGGTACTTTAATTTCGTGGAGCAAAAAAATCTAAGATCTAAATATTATTCAAGTACCTCAATAATCTGGAATTCTTGGAGTTCAAATTCCGTTTCAACATCAATATAATAATTAACGATAGTTTCATCATTGGAATAAATATCTGCAGCTAAATATTTTTATTTTTTCAAGAAATTTTCAGTAACGCGATATTAATACGTTTCACTCAGGGGTAGTTTTTTATAAGATTTTATATTGGCCCTCGCAGAGCAAAAAATAGCAAAAGTCTCCCCTAACAGTGTAGTATGAATTTTATTGTTTTCATCCGTTTTTATAAGTATATGTAAGTTCCACTACGTAAATTTACGTGGAAGGGTAGTTTTCGGGGGAAATTATAGAAGGGGTAAATTTTCAAGTGATAAATAATTAATTTAGAGTTCTGAATCATATTTACGTAGATCAAGGTTGTTTTTACACTTTTGGAACATTTTTGGTCACGAGGGGTTGGTGAGTATGACTTAGGGGTATTTTTCTTGGGACACGTATTATATGTCATCGGAGGGCAAAAAAGAGTAAAAAATTCCCGCCAACTGTGATTAATGAATATTATTGTTTTTGACCCTTTTTATATGTATATGTAAGTTCCGCTACATAAATTTACGTGGAAGGGTATTTTTGGGTGGAAATTATAGCAGGGGTAAATTTTCAAGTGTTTAATAATTAATTTAGAGTTCTGAATCATCTTTACGTAGATCAAGGTTGTTTTTACACTTTTGGAACATTTTTGATCACGAGGGGTAGGTGAGTATGACTTAGGGGTACTTTTTTGGAACACGTATCATATGTTATCGGAGAGAAAAAAAAAGAAAAAAATTCCCGCTAAGTTTTGTTTATAAAAATGATTGATTTTGATGCATTTCATAAGTATATGTACGTTCTGCAACACAAATTTACGCGCAAGGGTAGTTTTCGGGGGAAGTTATAGAAGGGGTGAATTTCCAAGTGTCAAGTAATTAAGTTAGAGTTCTGAATCATCTTTGCGTAGTTCAAGGTTGCTTGTACACTTTTATTATATATTTGATCACGAGGGATAGGTATGTATGACTTAGGGGTAGTTTTTCGGGACACGTATCTTATGTCATCGGAGAGCAAAAAAAGAGCGAAAAATTGCCGCCAACTGTGATTAATGAATATTATTGTTTTTTACTCGTTTTATAAGAATATGTAAGTTCCGCTACATAAATTTACGTGGAAGGGTAGTTTTTGGATGAAATTATAGAAGAGGTAAATTTTCAAGTGCTAAATACTTAATTTACAGTTCTGAATCATCTTCACGTCGTTCGAGGTTTTTTTTACACTTTTATAAAATTTTTGATCACGAGGGGTTGGTATGTATGACTTAGGGGTAGTTTTTTGGAATACGTATTATGCGTTTTCAGAGAGCAAAAAAAGGAAAAAAATCTACCCTAATCGTTTATTTCATTATAATAATTTTTAGCAAGTTTTCATAGGTCGCGGCTCTGAGTGGATGCCGTGCTAGCGCCACCATCATTATCTCGGAAGTTTGAAAACCAAAAACAAATTTTTTTTTGCATAAAATTTGCAAAAAAAAAAACAAAAAAATATGGCGTTTTCAATTTTTCATTTTGCCTTGGTGGCGGCGGTAAGTTTACGGACCTTTCCTTTTCCGCTATTTGCCTTAGCTTATACTGCATCTTCCTTCCTATCCATGTCAAATCATCCTCTATTCTCTCCGAGCTTTCGTATAAAAACCACTTCTTTGCCATCAATTACATTTTTCGATCCCTACTTTAGCATCTACCCTTTTTAGCACATCTTCCACTCCTTCCTTCAATTCCTTCCCTTCTAATCTAAGACCCTTTTTTCACTATGTTTCTTTTTCTTTCTTTTCTCTCTTTCTTTTCCATACTTTATTCTATTTTTCTCAGCCTTTCCTTCTCCTCATTCTCACTCTCCCCATATCCAAACTCCCGATTTGAGCTTTCTATTTTTTTTATTCTACCTTCCAACTCCTCTACCTTTTTATTAGGCATTTCCTGTTTTTCTAAGCTTTGCTCCAGCATCTGCATCCTTTTCTGCAACTTTTCCCAGACTTTTTCTCATTTGCTCATTTCTTTCCTAAGTTCGGCCATTTCCCGCCTAATTTCTTTCCTTATTTCCGCTCCTCGTTTTTCCTGTTGTTCTTCATATATCCCCATTACTTTGATCATCATCTTACGCATGTCATTTAACTGTAAATTTTCTCCTGTTGGCCCTCTATGTTCAAGTTTGTCTCCATCTTTCCCTTGTCTTTCTCCCCCTTTCTCTCCCTTTCTATTGTTTTTCTATATTTTTCCCTTTTTTCCTCAAGCTTCGGTGTACAGAACTCTTCCTCGTCAGAGTTCCCGCGATCCATCAAACTGATTAAAATAATCTTCGTGTATCGCCCTTCGTAACTTCCGTAACTTCTGTCGTCCCTCTACAACGTCACCTTGCTTCCTTGTCTTCCTCCGTGCTTTTCCCTACCTATCCTGCCCTGGCTCTGCTACTGGGCTGCACAAAATATCACTCACTTCTTCACTTCTATTATTTTGAACATTCAATTTTTCAATTGTCACAACAAGAACCTTTCCTTCACACTCTGCCCATTAACTCACCTCAAATCTCACTGTAATTGACCAAATTCAGCAACACACAATCACCGCCACCAAACACCTTCATGCCGGAAACGGAAGTCCAGGAGAATTCTACTGAATTTAAGATAAATAAGCAGAATTTATGAGAATTTTACATCTTTCAAGAGCATTCTACTGAACTAAAGATAATTCCGCTGAATTTAAAAGAATTATAAACAATTTAGGAAAATTCTATATAATTTAAGAGAATTCTACTGAATTTATGAGATATTTTTACTGAATTAATGACATGTTTTTACAGAATTCCAGGGAATTATGATTAACTCAAGGCAATTCTACTGAATTGATGAGAATTCTACTGAATTCTTGAGAATTATAATAAATTCAAGAGAATTCCACTAAATTCAAAAGAATTCTGCTTAAATCCGAAGAATCCCACATAATTAGAGAGAATTTAGCTGATTTTAAGAAAATTCTGCTAAATTCAGAAGAATTCTGCTGAATTCAGAAGATTCTGCTGAATTCAGAAGATTCTGCTGAATTCAGAAGAATTCTTCACAATTCAGGAGAATCCTACTGAGTTCACGAAAATCCTGCAGAATTCGAGGGAATTTTACAGAATTCATGACAATGTTGTTTAATTTACTTGATTGTGAAAAATATGTTTTTTTAATTTTTGTATCTCGTTGACGTGTGAAGTTGCACCAGAGAGTTAGAACCTACTGTGAAGGCGAACGGAGGAGAAATTATACGAACTGGACTTGTTTATGCACACACTCTTGTCGTTGGCTAATGGACTGTCGACCGTCTAACGAGTGCTTCTGATCTGTTAATCTGTAATAATTGTTAATTGCTCGGTAATTATTAACTTTAGCACACATTTTTTATAATTATTTTCGACGCCATTTTTTTTCTAGAATTCAAAAATACAAAAATGCTTTCTGAATACTGGTATATCACTCTTTCGTGACTTTTGCCAAAGGCAAAGGCTGCGAGGTCCAGAGGAAGAGTGTCCACTAATTACTGTTGAAGAAGTGAAGAAAGTTATCGCTAGAACTAAGAACTTTTCAGCACCAGGGCCAGAGAAAATCAACAAATTTTGGTGGAAGAAGTTCACTTCTACGCACCAACATCTAGCTTGTACATTTACTGCTTTCTCAAACGGACAACAACCCAGCCCGCAGTGGCTAGTGGAAAGACGCACGGTATTTATCCCTAAGACCGGTGATTCGTCAAGACCAAAGAACTACAGGTCCATAGCTTGTTTAACCACCAGCTACAAGCTATTGACTGGCATCCTCAAAGAGAGGATATTATCATCTATCCAACTAGTATGGAGTGCAATAGTTAAACAACGTGGATGCAAGATAGTGCTGGCAGGTTGCAGGGAAACTCTGTTAATAGACAGGTGAATTACCCAGGAGTCGATCAGGTATCGAGGCAATCTGTCCATGGCTTGGATTGACTACCGTAAGGCATTCGGTAACACGAACGATGAGCTACTTATTAGGCTATTTGAGTGCTTGGAGGTACATCCAAAAATAGTGATATACGTAAAAGAGCTTATGCTCTTGTGGCGGAAAAGATTTGCCATAACATCTGACAAAAGACAAGTGACTACCAGCTAGATCACATATAAGAGGGGGATCATCCAAGGAGACTCTCTAAGTCCGAGGTCCTTAAACTCTTTGTGTCCTCGAAAGAGGACCTGAACATCTTTGCGGAGGCGGTAAATAGGTACCCTAAAGCGATTGGCATGAGCTTCGGACTAGACAAGTGTGCCTGCGTTCACCTACACCAAGGAAGACTAGAAACTACATCATCGCGTGCCGATCAGGAGTTTCAACTCCTAGGCGGAAATACCATTTAACATCTTAGTATTATCTGGAATTATCTGGAAAGAATAAAATCCAGGCGACCAATATTCTGGCCGATCCTATATTGCTTTACACGTTTGGTGCAGTAAAAGGAACTTCGATGAGTTGAAGCAACTTGACCGAAGCACACGCAAGATGATGAGAATCGATTCAAGTCATCATCTTAGATCTTCCGCACCACAATTATACCTCCGTCGAGATAAAGCGGATAGAGTATTGCTGAGTATACTGTGCCGCAAATAAGGCCGCAGAGGGGCTTGGTCTCCCATTTGATTGCAGCGCACTACATATGGCCTAGTATCACCAATATCATTCGTGCTCAAAAGTTGTGTACAGGAAGCAGAACATTTGCATCTACTAAGAGAACATGCTAACAAGCCACTTCATGGTAAATTCTACAGGATTATACGTAGAGAAGAGCTGTCGATGGGTCTGTCCAACATATTTCGCAATTCTGCTAAGTTGAGATCGAAGACTGAGGTATTTCTTTTTGCCTATCAAGACGGCGTTATAGACACCTTACTTTACCGCGAGTGCATAATGAATGTACCTGAGGGCTCTAAAAGTGTTATATTACCATCTCAGGTACTGTTGCGGTGTTGATCTAATGCCCGTCTTGCCATACGCCCAAGGGGAACTCGAGTGCATTATGGAGAATGATCAGTGTAAGATCTGCAGGAGTTTCTCATTCTCCACCACTCAACTTATCAGCGGTACAAAGCCATGGTAATATCACAACAAAGGAGGGAAGACAAGAGCGAAATATCAAGCACTTCTTTTTGAGCTGAGCAGGCTGTAACAAGGCTGCAAAGTCCATCTTGTAGTTTTCATAATCGGCTGTCTTGGAGGTGTGAAAGCTTCCTTTCTTAGCCAAGTCAAGAAAATCCCGGCTTGCCAGCGTCAGGCTCAGTCCATCGTGAGCTGGATGCAAAAGGCTGTTCTTCTGGGATAACTTCATCTGGTCCGTCAACACTGTTCCTCATAACATTCTACAAATATTGGCAGCCTTAAAAAAGTATCCAGATGTAAAAACTTCATCTCCAACTTTGCCGTCTGTCGCGTAAGGTCGTACGCGGGCAGAGACCGGACTTTAAGGAACAGTGTTGTTTGAAGCCTCTTGCGTAAATTTCCCGCTCTTGCTTACCTTATAGGATAGAAGGAACAGCAGTGGATTAAATATTCATTCCGGTTGCGTCAGGGTTGGTTGCTTTAAGGAACCATGATCGTTGCTTCTGGATCCTACAACTTCTCACATTAAAATAATAATGAACCTAAGGTGTTTGCGCGTTGGCCTCGCGGTAGGGCTTGAGTTTTCCTCTCATGAATTTGACAGCTATGTTGGCGGTAGTACTGCTACTGACAGGGTTTCCCATGCCAGGTAGGCAATCGACCCGACATCGTGATCCGAGAACAAAAAAGGTGGAAGAGTCAACATCATCGACATTGCTTGTCCACTTAACCAAAATTTGCAGGCATCCTATTCAACCAAGATCCATGAGTATAGCGAGCTAAGGCATGAAGGGAAGTCAATATGGAGGAATGTGAATCATGTATCTATTCACCCTCTTATCATTTCAGCTACAGGATATGTGCCCGCAAGATGCACTGAACATCTTGGATATTTGGGAGCCAGTAGGGTACTGGCAGCGGCTCAGAAGGTGGTTTTATTAAACAATTGTCGCGTTGTAAGAAACTTTATAGACCATCAGGAAGCAAGCGACTACAAAACCTGTGAAGTGGCAGATAGTAGCTCCAAAAAAGCATTCAGAGACGACTGTTGTCACCTCCAACGCTCACGGCCGTTGCGTAAGGATAACAGCAGTGAAAGACCGATTCCAAACTACACCATGCTCTTAACTTTGTACCCACAATATCATCGCAAAACATTTCAGACATCGTATTAAATTAACTTATAACATCCTCATCAAATCAGTCACTTGACTTAGTCCGTGCCTATGATCTCACTGATCAAACAGCTGGCCAGCAAGAACATCTGCGACAAACGGTAAGCAGAGGAAGATCAACTGTGCCTGCTGAGGATGCTTCGGCAAGCGATAGCTATTTGCAGCCAACCACCTCAACAGAAATACCGTGGGAAAGCATCAAGTGAAGTACCACAATGAAGGAAGAATTGTTGCGTCTCTACTATGAAAGTGCGAAGTTTAAAACCAAAAGCGAAAACGGATAACATTTTTGGATTAAATTTGCTGCAAAGTATCCTCATATAAGGAAAGTTGTACTAAAAGATCTTATCGCTAAGGTGACGGACATCAGGACTAATTTACACATTTCAGAAGACCGGGCAATGGAGATTCAACAACAGGTTGATTTGGCGTGGAAAAACGACGGCAATGAACATAAGTTAGAGGAAACCACTTCATACGATTAAGCAGCGGCAATTAAAGTTCTTGCTTAACCTGGTGATGATCCAGCACCATCACATCCTCCAGAGGTAGATGGCCTAATTCAACCAGAGGCAGGAGCAGAGGTTAAGGTGAAACGGTAGGTCTGACTGAGCGCATAAATGACTGCAGCGACATCTATAACAAAATCAGAAATACAGTCTAGTGCCCCCTACCAAATATAAGTGCAAACTCATACCTGAAAATCTGTAGTATTCTGTTGGTAAAATTTTTGACCTGTTAGAGAGAGAAACTTTTCAACGAGAGAGATAGACAATCTTCAACCATTTTTATTGCACCCTCGCGTTTCGTTTTAGTTCCCCGACTCGGCTTACCTGCTCATCTGCAGGGAAATATAGAAAA
>CAKNWT010293574.1:12430-24532 GCA_932066315.1 Andricus coriarius | reverse complement strand
ACATAAGGAGATATTTTTTTTTAGTACCACGAGGAAATATGACATATGAACGGGAAAGATGTTTCTTTTCTGATGATAAATTCGAATTTCGAATGTAATGTAAACGAATGTAAAGTTTGTAGTCTTAATTATTTTTCTTTTGTTTTAAAATGTTAATAAATTTCATTAAAATTTTTATATCTGATTTTTGATAGTTATTCTTCATTAAGGAAATGTAATACTAACCTCAAAATAATTTTTCGATTTATTCTTAGCAACAACTCACTTTGATACGAATTGAGATATGGAGTTGAAAATTGTGAAAATTAAACAGACGAAGGCAATAAGGACGGTTTGTATACAACCACTAATTTCTGGAAATCCAAAAAGAATTTCAAGATTTTTTTTTGTAATTCCACAAATTTAGGAGTATACAAACGTTTAACAGTGCTTTCTATTTAATTTACAAAGTTTTCAACACGATATCTCAATTCACATGGACATGACTTATTACAAAAAATAGTTTGAAAAATTATTTTGAGGTTGTATGACATGGCCTTAAGGAAAGACTTCAAGTTAAAATCGACGATCTGTCACACTAATATTTGGGGGACTTTGTACAGTTTGCACGAATTTGTACAGGTAAATAATTGTTTAACAAAAGATTCGATCATAGTAAACGTAAAAAATATTCATACGTTTTCTAACATAAATAGTAGATCGGTTTTCAACCTTCCATTACTTGCTCCTCCAGCTCGACATACTTGGTCGTGCGTATGTGACACATACACAACATAGATTTGAGGTCTTCTACTTGTGGGAAACCCCAAGGATTCGGGAGAAGGATGTCAACAGATCACGATAAAGATCACACGAACAAGTTTTATTATAAAAAAGGCAATTTTTAACTTTTTTAAACGTATCAAAGTTGACTATGACTGCGGCATTAAACTTACATTATCTGGGAACCGTCATATCACATAGACAAGGTACACTCTGTGGCCATCAGTGTTGTTTGGTTTTATATTTTATATTATATCATATTTTTTACTTTTTTATATTTATATTCAAAATAAAAAGAAAAAGTTTGAAAAAGTAACGCGGAAGGTAGCGCCTATGTGAGACATACAACTTACCATTCAACAGAGAAGAATAACGCCAACCGAGACCGTAAGTGGACCGTGACCTTCCTCATGGTGCGTGGGGAGATTAGGCAGAGGCGGCCCCGCCCCGCACTGGGTTACGTGGTTGCTATGGGCAGCCAAAAATAAAGAGTATCTGTCACATACACTATCACATATTTTTCTTCTTCTTACAATTCTATAAGTGGCTAGACAAATACGCAATGAATTGAAACATCCAGCTTAATAGAAGACTGCCAAATATAAGCCAGTCAAATACAGTTTCGGAAGGTCCGTCCGAGAACAGATGTCGACTTCAGGCGCGACTTCAGTATATACTGCGATTTGGGGGGTGGGGGTGTCTGGGAAGGATGTGCCAAGACCAAACCCTCATTACATTTAGAAACTCTTAATAATAATATTTCTAACCTTAAGGAAACCTAAATTAGTACTATAAACGCGGGTAAAGCTACCGAGAATAGGCCTCTGTTTTCACCGGAACCGTACCCAGTGAAAAGTGGAGTCCAGAAACTCGAGTAGCACAGCTGAATAATGGGACTTTAATCAATACCAGAAACGCGGCGTACTGAGAATAGGCCTCTGTTTCACTGGGGTTTCATCTAAGGGTACAGTACAATATTTTATATTAGATAACCTCAGTGCTAGTTCTTCGCCATTGTGTAACACTAGGCTAAATCCCTCTTTCCGCCCTAAATGTGAAACGTGGCCAACAAATGAGAATCGATTGAATTGAAAATGTTTGAATCGGAGAATTTAAGAATGCCGATTCACACGAATTTCGGTCTATCGGTTTGTGACATTTGTAATCGGTGTCATAAATTTAATCATTTCAATTGGTTACCATATAGTTAACCACCGTTTCAGGCAAATTTCGTTGCATTATTTTTCTTTTTCTTTTTTAAATCCGAACCATCGTAATGGCATTTAGCGGTTGAGTTTCTTATATTTTGAATAACTCAGCCAGTAAATGTCGTTCTGCACTGATAGAAATGAATAAGTGGTACAACAATATTTATGATTAAATTAGCTCTATTTTATTGCTGGTATAGATACAGCCATACAGTATGTCTGTTTTGGCCATCCGATTCTTGTTGCTTACGAAAGTAGACGCGCAGGCGCGATCAAGATGGGCCTGTTGTGAACTAAACAAAGCGAGTCGGGTAAATCAGTCATACAAAGGGTATTGCTAAACGACAACATTTCAGAGATAGTTCCATCAAGCAAATGTTTAATAGAATTACACATTTCATACAATAGCAACACAAATATTACATTTTTGTACCACAAATATAAGTAACTTGTATTTACCATATTTCAGTAAGTGCATTTCCTACTCTTTATCATTGAAGTACACGTATTATATTATAAATATACTCGTAATTTTTCAACCAACGATCATATGGTTAAATCAACATTATTATTTCTATCAGTGTGATTTAAAAAACTAAAAAATAATTCAACGAGATTTGCCTAAATTGATGGTAGCCGATTGAAATTATTAAAATTCGCAACAAACGCCGCTCTTAAATTCTCCGATTAAAATAATTTCCCCTCAATCGATTCTTTTTTCTTGGGTTGTTTATGTATGGCCCTTATTAGTGTTGTAGGAATACTGATTCATAAATTTCAGTTGAAATGTAAGAGAAACAAAATCTGCAACATTGCCCTTTTTGACACACTTCTCGTTAAATGAATAAATTAATATTAATTTGAAAATCGGCTTCTACAATTTTCTTAAAAAATTTACTGCTGAAAATAAAGAAAAAAAAATCTGTCAGGAATTAGGGACTGTAGCCTATTTTTCATAATAAATTACAGATCCGTCCCATTGTACGGAAGTTTATTAATAAGCTTTACTTTAGCCTTACATGCCTGCTTTGCTTGAATGTTTTTTATGCATTATCTCTTTAAAAGAGTGGGAAATTGGATTGTTATATTGCTTTTATAATTAACAACTAATAAATAATCACAAGCGTACCACGGTAACTATTCTTTTAAATGGATGAAAACAGGTCTACTCTTCTTTTTCAAAATGCAGACAAAATAAACAGAAAAAAGTAAATGTAAGTTGTCCCAGGTTCTCCAATGATGTCCAGCACTGTTATTTCTTTACTGACACTTAGACGGCATGCACTGATTCTAATTTCAGCCCAGTATCGAATAGACTACTCGAATACGAAACAGCCTGGAGACTGTTCAAGTTCAGAAAAGTGATCCCCTGCTATGAATAATCCACCTGCTATACATGATCTATATTGTAATCACTATTGTCACATTATTTTTAATATTATATATTTAATGTAGATAATATTATCACACACACACACACACACACACATTAGGGCAAATAAAAACAATTTTTGAATTTGAACTCAGACACGACAAATTTTTCAACAAAAAAAACATTCAAAATCGGATATGATTTAGAGGTCTCCTATTCGATTTTTATTTTTTTAATTGAATTTAAAAAGAAATGTTACGTTCTAAATGTCTTATAAGTGTGCGTAATAAATTTTGATACACGTAGAGTTATTCTATTGTAATACCAATACGGCATATAATTTGAAAAAAAGTTTCATTCATTTTAATGTAAAATATTTAAAATTTCGACTTATTCTTTTCATTAGGTTTTACATTGCTTTTGATAAATATATATATATATATATATATATATATATTTGTAAATAAATGAAATTTATTTCTTATTTTTTTACTTCAGAAAAATGAAACTTATTACCTGGGGCACTTTTGCACCATTTTCATTTCAAAAGTCAATTATTCCAAAAAATAACTGAACTATAATTGTAAATATGTGCAATATATTTTAAATTATAATTATTTAAATAAAATAATGCGTCCAATTAACCAAGAAAATTCGATACATTTTAAGCATTTTATAGATAAAAATTCTTAACGATTGTTTTTCCTTACATAATACTTTAATGCTGATATTGGACCTCTAAATATTATCCGATCGGCTTCTTCTTTTTTTACTGCTTATTTAAACACCAAAAGGTACCAACAGAACGTTTATCTGCTTGAATTTTATGTAATCATTTTTTCTACTCATAAAATGAATCACCCTAATATAGTATAAGATTAGTGTGATTGGCAGTACTAAAGGTACCACGCCCTACTACCATTACAACACTACACAAAACTGTCTGAGAGCGAAATCAAGGACGTGCAAGTTGTTGGTGATTTTTGTAGATACTCCTTACACATTCAGGACTACCTTTGTTATGATCATCATGTCATAATTGGCGGTACAAGGTACACGTTTTACAATTTCTTATTTATAATAGTTCTTATTATTATTATATTATTATTAGTGTAAATACGACGGCATGTGGCATCGTGTACAATGTATAACAGAATTTCATATTCGTATTGTCAGTTTTTAGCATATATGTTTAACAGATTATGAGAAAAAATCACAAAAAACAAAAAGATTTCAATGCAGACAATCGCTCGTGTTTTTGAAGAGTACCTCTATACTCTCCATAGTGACGATTTGTCCTGTCATCTAGGAAATAAAAATGATAAAATGATGCGGGGAAAAAACGCCATAAACGGAATACCCTATTTGACTGTAATTATATATTGGAACTAGCAACACTTCTCTTACTATTGTTACCATTGTTACCAACATCGCTATTGCTGCTGCTGTTCTGCCGTACGTTTTGCGTAAAATATTTATCACAAATTTTAGTTCAAAATCATTATAGGAATCAATTCGAAAGGCAATGTGAATGCAAATATTTTAAAAATAATATGGTTATGAAAATGTTATTCTGATTAATTAAAAAGAAAAGGTTATTCAAGAAATGCATTGTGACATTATTTGAGGATTATTGCGTTTCTTCCAAAACGAAAAAATGCGAAGAAGCAATATTGTGATTATAAATACTGCGGCTGTTATAATAATAAAGCTGTATAATAATTTGTAGCTCGTAAGGATTAGAATTCTAGGGGCGAAATGTAAGTGACAATGCTAGTTACGTGATTCTTATGGCAGGACTCTACTACTATTAATATAACTGCTACTACACAAGTACTTCTTTTTATGTAAGATTTTTTAATTTTCTGTATGAAAAAAGCATAAGTATTCGATTTCCTGGCTTGCGATCATGTGTTTTAAACTAAGCAGTGCTGATTGTTCATTTGTGGGATTTTGAGTAGATGGCCTAATGCGATAATTTTTGTACTCTCGCTATCGATCGGTTATTTTAAACAATTTTTTACAACTTTCCTTGATCGCTGGTTCTTCCTCAAATGCCTTGTACGTTAAAGTCCGTTTTATAGTAAAAATGTGGATGTGTTAGATTTAAGAACGACCGAAATAATTAGTTTAAACAAGTTGTTCCTTAAAACAAATACACGACAAATAATTGTGCGGAAAATTACAAGGAAAAAACCTGTAAAATCTGTTATCGGTGATTTGAATGAGACTATAAAATAAAATTGCGATTTAGGTCTTGCGCTTTCGAGCATATTATGCATGGCAGCTACACTATTTAAAAAAATCGGAGTTGTTGGACAACTATCGGTTCAGAATGGATATGATTTTACTCTACTGGAGATAAATTAACTACGTGCTTGCTGACCCTATAGTTGTCCAAAAACTCCGCTTTTAAATAGTGCCATTTGCATAGGAGTAGAGTCAGAAGTTTCATGTGAAGCGAAAAATATTTCCTACGATTTAAAATTTCTAGATCTGTACAGTTTTAATAATAATATCTTTATGAACACTCCGGCCCTCCTTCCTTTACTCTAAGCTTATAGTGCCGTCAAGTAGTATCCCAGTGGACACCAAATTTGATGACGTCTTTAGGACATCGTTACAAAATCCTTACGACAACTTTATGATATCCTATGTCCATGTCGTTAAGGTATCTTTACGATATCGTGAAGACATCGTCAGATCGTACGACGTCTTTATGATGTCGTAAAGACACCTTATTGACATGGACATAGGATGTCGTGAAGACGTCACTAAATTTTTTGCCCGCTGGGATGCGCATAGCTGTTTTTTTGTATAAGCCAAAAAGGCTCATAATTTTGATAAAACAATGTGTAAAACTTTTTTCACAACACTATCATGAAAATGGCGTGCTTTCATACTTATGGGCTGAATGTAAAATGACGCGTTTTAAACTATGTGAACGGAAACGTATGAAATAACTCTTCTTTGGCGCACCGTGACGTCACAAACACGAAAAGGCTTGTGTTCGTAAGCATTCTTACATTTTGTATGAAGTGAAAAAGAGATAATTAATGAGGATGGAGATAGGTTGATGTTTTCAACGAGAACTGTAGCGTGTTTGTCTCGATGCCTAGTGATAGGGGAGTCTAGAGCTGCTAGGTAGCGGTAGCTTGCTTTAGTCAAAGTTCCGCGAAAAAATGTAATATTTTTGGTACTGATCAGTTTTTCTTGCATAGTTCCTTATTTCACAAATATAACGTTATTGTCTACTGAAAGAACGTTTCAAAGAAAAAGTTCTCAACATTTTTCTAATTCTTATGTTGAAAACTATCAAATGCCACACAAAGGTGCTGGTTATATGAATAAATAACCCTTGAACCGAAATATAACCTTAAATTTAGGATAAAATATTTTTTAACTTTCGGTTTAATTGATTAATTACTCATATCACCAGTCAATGCAATTTTTAATATATTTATTTTTTACTTTTCTTGATTCCGTAGAATCTAATTTTAAAACCGAAATATAACCTCACGCTAAGGATAAAATATTTGATCATTTTCAGTTTAAGTGATTAATTACTCATATCACCAGTAAATAGAATTTGTAATATATTTATTTTTCGTTTTTCTCGATTCCGAAGATTAGATTATCTTCCGCTTGTTATAAAATTTGCAAAATTTTTCGTATTCATTACAAAATTCGCATTATTCCTTTCTTTTAAAGAGCTTATTGGCTTTTCATGGTCTGGTTGTTAAAAGTATCATGCGTGTCTCGTAGGAGGCCCTTTTCGTGAATCGTGCACTGATATTAGACTCGCCCTAAAAACATTTTACAGGTCACGAAAAGATCGTCGCCTTCCACTTGATATGCAATATACTATTCTCTAAAATATCAGAGAACACATCGAAATTCGACAATAAAATTAGCTCTGGGCGACGTCATTGAGCTAATTCGGTGAGGAGATATTACAAAAAAAGTTAAAATTTCAGTATGTTCATAAATTATTAATATCTTCTGAAACATTAATAGTAGATTACGCGCATAGGAGCGAAAACGTGGCAATGTAAACGAGCCTGCAGCCAAAACACGCGAGTTTGCATTTCGACGTTTCGCCCCGTGGCGCGTATACTGTTTTTCTTGTTGAGAATGTGGAAATTGGCGGTTCGAGTAACGAGTAATGATAAAGAACCGAAAAAAAACAATGAACACGCAACCTCACCTTTCATCTTTCAAACACGACCGATCAAGGATGACAGTACTGTCTCACGCTTGCCAACATCTTTAGTGTATAGTTTCAACCAATCACCGATACGTAAATAAATTCACCTGACAGTCATTCCTCCAATCATGGAGACGAAAATAACATTTGTTTACAGTCATTTTGTACATTTAGTGCTGGTATCAAGGTAAAGATCATCGAATCTGCAACGAATATTAGTACCATTTTACCTGATAAATTTCGTAGTTGCGGTGCAATGAACTGAATTATTACAAAAAAGTAATTGATTTAGACAAAAATAAACATGCAAAATTTCGAAAACCAATCCGTAAATAGTATATTGTGTATCAAGCGGGAGGTGATGGTCTTTTCGTGACAAGTCCAAAAACAGTGTACGAGTAACGAAAAGGGCCTGCTATGAGACACGCACGATACTTTTTACAGCAAGATCATGAAAAGGCAGTAAGTTCCGACGAAGAAAAATTTTTCATGCTGCATGAAACGTTTCATTAGACTAAAGTTTCCGAAACTTTCGCAGGGCCTAAAATGTTAAAGGTTTCCAAATACTCATGTTTTTTATTGTAGAATTTTGATATCGATGAGGTTACAAGCAGTTGCTCTAACGCCAGCGCAATAGGAAGGTTGCAAGCCGCGAGGTAGTGCCAGCTGCTCTAGTCAAAGTTCGGCGAAAATTTGCATTGGATAAATGAAAGATTGCTCTTTTTAATACAAATCATTAATAAAAGTTTCTAGGTTATTCCCAAAGCAAGTTAAAAGTTTAAGTTGTGCAGTTTGAAAAGAAAAAATTAACATTTTTGTATGATAAAAACATTTTTTCATTTATGCAATTTGAATTTCCGCGGAACTTTGACTAGAGCCGCTGGTACTGCCTAGCGGCTATAAGCTCCCCTATTACTTCTATCCGTTCACGATACAAAGACCCCTCCAAAACAGCTGCACGTTTTGGTAATTTACTCGCAAGAAAATTTGTTTGGAAAATATCCTTAGCGAAAAGATGAAAACCATGGTTTTTTCGCGTCACTCTGTCCTTGCTTGACTTTCGATGACGATATCTTTGAACTGAACGGTGTGAAACATTCTTAAAAAATCATATAGATGCATTCATATTTTGACTGTACATACGTGAAAACAAAATTGCAATATATTAATAACAGTTAACGTAAAATGCATTTAAACATGACTATGCTATCTGGAAAATTGCTACAAATACATTCGAATAACAACAATTAGTGTGAGTGTGAGGATATTATGGACTGTATCACTATGGGATACCATAGCTAAAGGTCACCTCGAGGGGTCTATTCCTTTTTTTCAGGCAGTAGCTACTTTTTTTCAATGAGTAGACACTTCAGCTATGGTATCCCGCTGTGTCCTCACACCCACACTACCATTCATCGGTCTTCCAGTTTTATTTGTTATTAATTAATAGGTTTCAAGATTGTCATTCCTAATTATTATTCGATTGCATTTGTTGAAATTTTCTAAATACTTTAAACGAAAATACAACTCTCTACTACGTATATTACGAGAGATAGCATGGTCATGTTCAAATTCATTTTACGTTAATTGTTATTAATATATTGCAATTTTGTTTTCACGTATGCGTAGTCAAAATATGAATGCATCTATATGATTTTTTTTTCAAATTTTTCACACTGTTGAGTTCAAAGATGTCGTCATCGAAAGTCAAGCAAGGACAGAGTGACGCGACACACCCACGGATTTCATCTTTTCGCTAAGGATATTTCCCAAACCAATTTTTGTACATAAACATATGGGGACTTGTTTTAAGCGCAAAAAAGTAAGCTTTATCATGCCATAAGCTGTGTTTTTGTGCGATTTTTTTTGTTGCCAGTAAATTACCAAAATTTGCAGCTGTTTTGGAGGGGTTTTCGTATCGTGAACGGATAGCGTTCGGTGATAGCGTTCGATAGCCCTTTTCGTGTTTGTGACATCACGGCACTCCAAAGAAGAGTCATTTCGTGCGTCTTAATTCACATAGAAGATAGCGTCACCAAATGTACAAACATTTTTTTTTTAATTTGTAGACTAGTGTAACTTTACACCAGGGTAAATTTATTTTCGTCTCAGTGATTGGATAACGCAAAATATTACACGACAGTGTGCTGCGAAAGGTTATTTTTGCGATGTTCGACGAGGAAATAAAAGCCGCCGTTTTCCATATTCATGTCAAGAAAACATTTTTAAACTTTCTTGAACTTATTTGAAAAACTTATTTCCATGGATATTTTCAACCTATGATGAAAATTTTCAAAATATTCGTCATTAGTTTAAAAAAATTCTATGAAAATTTATCTTTAAAATGAGCCCAAGAGCGTAAATTTTTAAAAAATATTTCAGGAGATAAACTACCGGTCTAAATTATGCGTAAAATTGAGAAAAGCGAATTAAAAACAGTTGTGTCTTATAAAGTGACTAACTCCACAAAAAATGAAGTTAGAAAGATTTTTTAAAAACGTTCGAAAGCTTATTCAATTTCGCGCCGATTGAGCTATACTTGAAGTATTTCCGATAAATAGGGGCTGAGAAAGTATTGAGAAAGACCGACCTATTTTCCGTTTCGACAAACTTTTTATTCTCAGATTCCATTTTCTGCATGCTTTAAGGATAAATTTTATTGAAACTTTGCTAAATTAAAGTCTAAAATCTTCTCTTTAAAATAAGAGTCAGAACATGATAAAATATTTACTGCTTCTCGAATTATCATAAAAAATGAAAATCGGTCCGTCGAGTGGTGACGAGAGGTCTTTTGTATCTATTTCCGATGCGTTAACATCAGATAGAAGCTGGACTGCCTCTCGACGGGCCGATTTTCATCTTAGGCACGTTTTCATAATTTTTATGATAATTCGAGAAGCAGTAAATATGTTATCCTGTTTTTAGTCTACTTTAAAGAGAAGAAGTTACGCTTTAATTGAGCAAAGTATCAGTTTGATACATTTACTTCTTCAAAGCGTACAGAGAATGGAAATTAAGAATGTAAAATTTGTCAACAACAGAAAATTTTCTCTTTCTCACATGCTATCTTGGTCCCTATGTATCGAAAATACTTCAAGTTGGGCTTGATTGACGCGAAATTTTATAAGCTTTTTAATGGTTTAAAAAATCTTTCTTACTTAATTTTTCGCAAGGTTAGTCTCTTTATAATACAAGCTGGTTTTTAATCAATTTTTCGTAAGTGGTCACACAATTTTTTACCGGCATTGTGTTAGTAATTTACAAAAACACACTGAAATACCAACATTTCTTGTAATATCAGGGCAGTCCATAAGTTCGTGCGTATTTTTCAACACTTGAAAAGTAAACAAAAAAGACAGTATATTAAGTCAATCGATGACATATTTTCCATCGTTATCTATAACTAATTGCCATCTCCTCAACAACATATGGACACCTTCTTTGTAGAAAGACTTGGGTTTGGAGGCAAAATACTCGAACACTGCTTTTTTTTAGGTCCTCTGTTAAAGTGAATTTTTTTCCTGCGAGAAAACCTCCTAGGCTTCGAAACAAGTGGTAATCAGACGGTGCTAAATACGGAGAATATGGTGAATGAGGCATGAGTTCCCAATTAAATTCCTTTATTTTTTCAGTGACTAGTTTTTCTGTATGGGGTCTGGCATTATCTTGGTTAAATAAAACTTTCTTTCTATGTACCAAAGCAGGACGTTTCTTCATCAGTTCTGAGCTTAGGCTTACAAGTTGTTCTGCGTAAACTGCAGCGGTTACAGTTAGATAGCTGAGTCACTTACTCGACGTTGAAAAATATGCACGAGCTTATGGACTGACCTGATAGCATCTTACAGAATTAGTTCAATGGCTCATCTCAGGGCTTATTTTTTGTAGAATTTCGATCTGTTTTCTGGTGTTTTGGAGAGAAAAATGTACACTTTGTTATATAAAATTGATGAGCATTTAGCGAATATCAAAAAACAGCCGTCCTCATACTACTCGACAGTACTGTAGTTGTAATTGTAACAAGCTAATAAAACCTTGTCTTAGCACCGAATGCTCAACGATGATGTGACGAATAAGGAATAATTTTGGGATATTTGTAAAAAAAATCTTTCCCACTGTAGAGTAAGGTAGAAAGTTTTTGCGATGCGTATGCTTCTAGTGCCATTTTAATTTTCTGTATGGCGTAATACCTAGGATCCTTGTTATAACTATTCGCATGCGAAGGCAGTATGATAAGGTTATTCGGTTTTATGCGCTAAGCAATTCTCAAGTAGTGAATGAATTATGTGTATAAAGACAGATTATTATTAATGAGAAAGGTTCACTGCAAATGAATTTGCTAATATTAAATAACTTTTACAACGATATTGTCGGGATTTGCTCAAGTTTCGCTTTCTTTTTTTAATAATGATTAACATATAATAATGATTATATATATAAAGTTAAAACGGTTTGTAAAGTCTTTTATGTCACTTTAAAAGGGATAATTGTATTTATATGCGAGCCAGATTGCTGCATTTATTTAATTTGTTTTATATTCTTTGATGGACTTTATG
>CAKNWT010293574.1:0-12330 GCA_932066315.1 Andricus coriarius | reverse complement strand
AGATTTGCACTTTGAAATTTCGATGTGTACACGCACTATGCTTTTTCATTGGAAAACTTGGTTGTATATTTATGGTAATAATGGTTGTGATTTCGTTATCATCGCTTGAAGCGATACGCGTGTGAATGGTAATAAATATATAAGATACAAAGAAATTCCGGTGGTTTAGCAGTCTTTTCATTCTCAGAATACCGTTTCTATATTTAAAAGTGGGCTGCTTTCAAAGATTCAAACTCGGATATCAAAGGAGGCGGAATGACGCTAAAGAGGTATATTGATCGGCTTTAAAAATTGCATGTTATCTAACTTCATGGACTAAATTTGCTTCTAATATTTTCACGGGTTTCAATTCCCTACTATACCGCGGTAGAGCCTCAAAAGAAAAAATTGATATAAAAAAATTTTTTTGTTTGTTTTGCTCACTGTTTTGGCTTTTATACTTTATATCGTTTCGTAGAACGGGTTTATATGACGCTCGATACTTTTTGTGTAACAAGTGCAAGGAATTTTTTATTGGAGTAACACCAAAAAGCAAAACGAACTTTCCGGAAAGACTTACTCAAATTTTCTATAATTTATTGTAATTTATGGTAACTTATTGTTACTAACTCGTGCAGAAAAGTGATTCTGGAATAGTATATTGTAAATTATGTAGTATATTGTACATGGGCGATATACTCGTCGCAGCAAACTGCGCCTCGTTTGGAATCGCCTGTGTGGCCTGTATGACCTGTTTCCCACACGTTGCACATTATATTTTCTTTCGTTACCGCAGACGAAAATGTGGCTTTGTAGCGAGTCGAAATACATCGAAGTTACAGATTCTTCAATCGATTGAGGGATTATTAACTTAAATCTTGAGGTTATGTTTCACTTTGTCGACGCGGTTCCCATAGCTCACACCGAGGACGATTGAGTAATCTATATCATTTCCTGGTCTCTCAATGAGCCTCCGAAGTCGCATTTCCGGCGTGGGTATCAAACAAAATTACTTTTCCGCACTGATAAAGAATAGGCCACTTTCCGCCGCACGCTATAGATGCATACAAATGAAATATTTCGTGCATGGTGTTCAAAAAAATACTGTTGCTTCATATTTAAAAAAATTAAAATTAAAATGCCTACCTAGGAAGAGAATAAATTCCGCAAAGTTTTAAATAAAAAAAACTTGTATTGTTTGTTAAGAACTCAATACAAAATTTCAATTTTCTAATGATTTAGAACCCATGCAGATATTAGGAGAAAAATCGGATCTAGGTAATTAGCCATCATTTATGGGTTTTTTTTTGCGGTCGACGCATTAGTCGAGGGAAGCCGATTTCAATGGGTCTAAAGGAGGTTTCATGATGACATTTCTATTCAATTAAGTGGCTAAAAATGTGTTCATTGCAGAAATGGTAAAAAGTTATCACAAATCTTAACATGAATTATTAGTGATATCGCACAACAAATTTTAACTTAAAAAATTTGAAGTAAGTAAATCTTATCAAAAGTTCGACATTTGACTCAACTTTCTAATGGTAGCGGAGTGCTTGGCAACGCCGCGACTATGCAAACTGAACGTGGGAAGCCAGAACGAGAGCTCTGTATTTGTACACACGCTCAGTCCAGCTACACCCACTGAGCTCGTCAATGCGATGTTTCCGGGTACTGTTTCTCAGCCACTACGGCTGTAATTTATTCAGCCATCGAGACCGAGAAAGCTTTCTTTATTTTAACATAAGTACGTTAGTTTCGCGGCGACACGTGGATTTTATTAAACGTATGTACATATTCAGGGAGATTTTAAATTTTATTTTTTCTCGAAAAATGTATGTATAGATATTTTTACCACTAAAATTTATTATGTGCTGCAAGTCTGACATGTTGCCATAAGAGTCCATGTAAAATCTAGCATCTTAATGAACAAATATTTCGAAAAATAGTGCGATAAACATAGCCGTAACTTTGCATGGTGATGAAAGGAATATTGAAGTACATAATATTTTTAATTCAGCCAAAAAGTATAGAAAGTCTATAATCATCGAACCTCCTTAAAGATGATGGAGTACGTTAAACTGAAGAATCGCGTAACGTGAATTCCACTGATTTTCATCGATTGTCAATAACTTAAAGGAAGGCAGACATATAAATTGAACAAAAACACAAGAGTGACTAAGAATGCCGAGTATTTTCACCCCTCTTAAATCACATTGTAAGCGGCTTTGCACCACTCACGACTTTGAAAGGTGGCCACTGAACTAGGAAACGAGATTGAATTTATTTTATGTCCAGGAATTTTTTGTACTCTTAGTTTTTATATAAAATCTTATTTTATCCAATAATTGCTTTAAATGTCACTTAATATGACATAAAATGATGCGAGATTGAACGAATTCGTTTTGAAATTCTTTGATACTTTGCAAAACTTCCTGCATCCCGCAAGGGGGTTCGCTGCTGTAAGAGTTAAGCGTAGTATATAATTTGTCAATGAAAGAAGTATCTACTTGAAAGCGAGAATGGAAAAGTGTGTAAATTAGGGGAATTAGGAGGAGGCTGACAATGCTGTCAGATGGAAGCCATGGAAGTAAACTTACTACCACCATGCTGCTTTCTAAATGATTTTTTGGAGACAAAAGCGAAAGTGTAACTGCACTGGCAGAAAGTTTAAAATAACTATTTATTAGGTCCAAGTCTTGCGACATAAAAATCCCTTCCAGGGTACAGGAAACTTTGCAAAGTTCCTGTTAAAAATCGTTATCCTTAGTTTTAACATTTTAGTGCATATATGAGCGAATCTACAGTTCTTGATATTTTTGTTGCACCTCGCTCCATCATTTCTTTGGGCTCCTGATGATTATGTTATAATATTTGAATTGAAATTTTTCCATTTTAAATGTTCTTAATCAAGGAATTCTGAAGTCTTCTGATTTGTAATTGAACAATTTTTAATATTTTTCATTTGGAGATTGTTTTCTTTTCTAGGCTGCGGATTTCAATTCATTTCATTTTAATGTCAACTGTTTTAAAATTGCAAAATTTTGAATTATTTATTTCGTGGTACTATCTAATGATTGATTATGATGAGTCTAATATGGATCAATAATTCTAAATTTTAAAATGTTTCAAATTTAAAATGAAATATTTCAAAATGTAGAATTATTGATCCATATTAGATTCGCCAATTTAGAATACTCTTTTTTGAATGCTTTAAATTATAAATTTTTCAACTTTGAACATATGAATTGAACAATTTAAGTGACCGGGCATTTTTCCTGCTATTTTAGTGGCCACCTCGTAACTTACTGCAAAATAAATTTATTCATTGTTAAAACAGTAATGATAATTAATTCAATTCTGCTCTTCAGTTACAGATTTTGAGCTGGAAACAAATATTGCACTCATTTTAATGTTTGACATAACTTTGTAATAAATGGTCATAATACAATTTTTTAACAGATAAAAAAACTAATATTATTTTGACAGGAGTTTTTGTTTTGATTTCAAGTCACAAAAATGAGATTAAAATTTGGTCAAAGCACCTTCGCTGGCTGCCTTGGATATCGACGTTTTTTTAATTAATTGAAATACAGAAAATTATTAGGAGATTTCGATTGAGTGAATTTGTGTCACAACTTGGAGCTCGATAGTGACGAAATCTGAATCTCTCAATCAAATCAGTAATACGCATTTATGGCTGGAGAAATCAAAAGTCGGAAGAATCATATCACCCCCAATGAAACGATAGATACTTAAAACAGAAAGAAAAAAGAACATTGAGAATAACATGTACTAATATTAATGATTCTTTTACCAATAGAATAAAATTATTGTGGTTCACAAATCACAGGACATCTCAAGGCATAATCTCTGGTCGACAATGTACATAAAATTAACGGCGACTGCCGATAATTATACCAAAGATTATTATGGTTTCTATTTAAAAAATATGGTAGAGCATGCTTGCTTTATTTTATTTGCATTTATTTTATTTATAATGCTGATAATTTCTTAGATAACCAAGAAAAAGATTCTATTCTTATATTGTATAGATAATCCTTATATCTTCATCCCCCAACTCTAAATCTGAAATGTTCTGTTTAAAACTTAATATATTTAACCTATTTCGTTCGTGAAACTATTCGTTCGCATGATAAATCGTTTAGACTGATATTAATTCGCCTTGAAATTATTTTTATTTTTATCATTTTAGATGTAAATTTGTTTCGGCTTAGAATTTAATTAAGACATTACTCATAGCATTATTCTTCGAGTATTCGCGTAGATAAGAAGTAAACTCGATCGATGCATGTTTAGAATAAAATATTAATTATGAGAGGGTTAAATGGGATATCCTGTATGATAAAAACGAGAATTCACCTAAGTTTTTTTTTCTTATAATATGCAGGTGTGTGAATAGACAGCAATTCATTTAAATTTTAGAAGAAATGTAACTCCGTACCAATTTAGGCGCAGCGACTTACTATTCTAGGAACGTAACTACTTGCTCTTTTCGAAGTCGTGATCTCAGTTGCTTGTCCTGGGGTAGACGTTTCAAAACTAAATCTGAATTTCTCACGTTCTGCTTCTTAAAATTGTAATAAAATTTTCGTACCGAGACACACGTTGACAATTTTTTTTGCAGCACCCACGTCGGAAGTAAGGACTTCCATGCATCTAAATGATGTGCAAAGTGCTTCAAACCAGCAGACTGTGCGAGAATAATATTGGCGTATGCGAACTTTGAAACACATCTATTGTTCAAATCGATGCAATGAATGCGCATGCGCACTTTAGGGATAAGTAACTTTGCATACCAGCAAAATAAAAATATTTTTTTAATTTTGACTAAAATATTACACACAAATTTGATAAAAACTGCCGTAAGGGATCTAAAATTTGTAAAAAAGTGTAAAAATTGCTCAATATTTTTCTCAGATGGTTGTTGCAAAAAAAAAGGGAGAATAATCATCGGAGTATAAACGATAAAAGTAAATTCAAGTAAACAGGATTTTCGCTGAACCAGGAAACCGGAAAAACCAGGAATTTACTTTTTTTACGAGAATTTCTGAAATTCTTAATAGAAAAACTTTTCTAATTACTTCAAATGTCACAAAATTGATTTAATATAAAGATACATATGCAATTTTTGATGAGTTCGATTTAAAATTCTTTTGAGTTTGAAAAATTCAATTTGTAACATTTTCAAGCATGTAATCATTCAGTTTACAATGCTTAATTCTCAAGTTCTTTACTTTCAAAAGTTTTAATATGTGAATCGCAATGTCTAACCGGTTATTTTTAAATTATAAAAAAATTTCAATAGTTTTGATCGCTTCAGCAACTAAAAATTAAAAGTGTTTGAAGTTCAACAATTTTGATAGTAAAACGTTTGAACTCGATTACCTGTAAACATAAATTAAATTGAATATATTTAACATTGAATAATAATTGACTATGGAAATCTTAAAGAATTAATGATTCTCAACCTGTTGAAACTGAAACAATTTTCAAAATAAAACGTGGAATATTGCAATCGTTTCATATTGCACCTTTTGAAATCGAAAGTCATAATTCACCCACATGTTTTTGGAATAACTCACGTGTATATGAAATGAAATATCGAGTTGAAAATTTGGGAAATTAAATAAAGGTGACTAAAGAAGGTTTGAATTGGTTTTAAATTGGAAGTTCACCTAGTTGAATGATTTGTTTATTAATATTGCGAATCGTTAAAATAAATGCAAAATTTTCAATTTTAGACGTTACAATTTCAATTGTTCCGTTTTGTAAATTTTTTATTTTTAACTAAAATTGTTGAATTTTGAATAGTAGATATAAAATTGACAATTAGACCATCTTCAATTTTAAATGATTTAAATACAATTAATTTAACTTTCAAATATTCCAGTATATAACACACCTTTTAATTTTTCAATTCTTAATAAAAAAATGTTCAGTTTTAAATGAAGTTTAGAATAATTAAATTTTGAATGTTTTCAATTTTAATAAATCTAATTTTAAACTATTTTTGGGATATTTAAATTGTGAAGGTTTACGATTAAAACTGCTTCAATTTTGAACAGTGAAAATGACGTGGTTTTTATTTATGACTGGAAATCTGATAAATGCTTATATCTTATAAAGTACAATCACTTTAAATGTCACCTGATATTAAGTACATGTACCGATAATTTTTATTTTATTTAAAATCCTACGATTACAGTTTAAAGCTTCAGAATCAAGGGGTTAATTAGTTGAATTTTTGGTCTACAATCGATTTCAAGGTTACATAGAGATTGCATAAAGATTTCAAGATTGCAGTAGAGGTTGTACATCAGATTGCATAAGTAATTAACTCCTGGTTTAGAATTCATAAAGTTTTGAATTTTCCATTTATAAAGTTTTACACTTCAAAATTATTTAGTTTTGAATACCTAATTTCAAAACGGTTTCCTTTCCAAGTAAAGTGCTCAACCTAAAATTGTTCAGGTTTTAAAGTTTGATTTTAAAATTTTTAGTTTTCGAATCTCTGAAGTTCTAAATTGTTTAGTCTAAAATATTTCAAATATAAATGTAAAATTTTTTATTCTGGTTTCCGGAATTGTTAAAACGTGACGGCATATAATTTAAAACGGTTCGATTTCTCATAATAATCTCTAATTTTAAAGCCCTTAAAATTAAACCTTTTTTAAATTAGAAGGCACCCAATACGTTCTTGAACGTTTAAAGCTTGAAAGTAAAATTGCTGCATTTTTAGTGTATCAAGTTTTTATTTTAAATGTTTTGAATGCAGAAGAGTTCCACTTTGACTGCTTGACTTTGCAGTTTAGTTTTGATTACTTCGAATTAAAAAATGTTCTGCTTTTGTATTAGATTTCTAGATAATCGTTAAATCTTTAAAAATGTAGTTATTGTCAGAACAACCGTTATTGTAAATTAAACAATAAATAATTCAAGCTATTGAGTCGATAGCTGTTTAAAACAAAAAGAACCCTTTTCTCCATGGTTTATATAAGTTTATACTTAGTATGTGACAATTTTTGCAATTCAGGAACACTAATGTAATTTATATTTCGATAAATGAGAATATTATATAACTTTTTCGCAAGAGGAATTTCGTTGACTAGTAAAATATGTTTAAATTATGCAACGTGCTACTTTTCATGAGTCAGAAAGAACACAAAAATGTGTACTTAGCAGTCTTTTCCGATTTTATAAGAAATTGCCAGATTTGGAATATAAGCGACATCCACAATGCAGAATATAATTCCCAGACAGGTTAATTTTTTGTTTGTCTGAGCAGTTGACACCAAAGAATCGTTAATGACTCGTCAAAATTACCGTCAGTAGAGAATAGACACTGAATTCTGGCTAACAAAATTCACTGATTCATTCTTTTGTAAAGGCAAAACTATGCTCCTCGGTCCGACTTTAGTTTGTTTGTTTTGTATAGTTAGGTGCGTGATTTCCGAGTTGTGTGAGTGTGTATGTGATACTTTTATAATGGATGGAAAACAGATAGTGCGCGTGAAAAGTACAACAAAAGAGAGAGATGAAATGAAATTTGAATGAGCAAATGATGCTACTGGTTCAGAAACCGAAAATCATAAAACTAATGTACTGTCAATGGTAGTTTCAGTTTGCAGTCAAAAACAAGTGTAAAATAAAAGTGTATGAGAGGAAAATAATGTAGGAAAGGAAGAAGGTCTGCGTACGAGTAGCTGCCACTCTAGGTCATGTACATATAATGCTATAAAAAGTTTACGTACGAGAATGTGATGTGTATTTACACACGAAAATACTGAAATATATTTGTAAATTTTGTTATCTGAATCCATTCTGAATATTTTAACCTCCTGTAATAAAACATTTAATAAAAAACGTTACCAGCCAAATGGATTTCCAGGCCTTATGTTTTTACATTCCCACTTAAATAACTTTTAAGTAAGAATCAAAAATCTTTTAAGAGGGGTATGACTCTAGAAGTCCACGTAGACATGATTTTTTTTTGGGACGAAACTATTACATATTACATTAGGGAAAAGGTTTCCACATACTTTAGAATCCATCGAAAATTGTTGACGCGCCGAAATAAAGTTTTACCCTTCGTGTAGTTGAAACTATGAAGTAAACATAGTTTTTGTTGTGAAGTTATAAGCAGTGACATTTGAGCCCCTATGTATCTTCATGTACCTTGAATTGGTACACAGGTTGTCACGCACCTCGCACATCATTCTTAATTCAGGAATAAAAACACTATTCCCCGTAAATTGGATAAGTATAATGCTGTCAGTCATAGATATTCAGTGATTATAATGCATTTTATTGAATAATTTTTCAGATATTTTTTTTGAGTCCTTGATTTGTGGATAACATACGTCTATTCTTAAAACTTTGGTAAAATTAAACAAAAAACACAACTTTGTAAAAGTTTTAATTAATTTGCATTTTTTGTTTTGATAAGCAGATTGTTTATGTTATAAATTAATTGATAATTTCAATATTGAAATGGTGCAGTGATCTAGATTTAATTAGTTAGCAATCAGAAATTATTTGATTAGTTTGTTTAGAATCACCAATTTTAAATTTTTGAAATCTTCAGAGCCTCTAAGAGCAGGGCATACATGAAAATTTCTTTGATTCACTAAAACTGAGACGTTTTAGAATGCTTTTCTTTGAATATATTCGAATATTTTGCATTATATTAGAATTAAATATTGTGGAATGCTCTGGACTGTTCCAATTATATTATCCGAAGAAAAAAGATTTACAGTGCCAGTCACTGATATTGCGAGACCGCAAAACCACGGAAAGGACTTTACAATATGCTGAACCGATAAAACAAAAACTTAGAAGTGTTAAAACGGCCTACCGTAAAAAGCTGTTATGTTTCCTGAAAAGTAAATTACTTCAAGTATTGAAAAAAATGCTGCGGTGCCGCGCAGAGAGCTCAAAGATATTAAATTTTGGGAATTGAAACAATGCCAGAACGGTGTTAGTGTGTAATGCACATGCTGAGTACCTAGAACACATACTATCCGGGTGTCCCACTCACTCGGGGACGGCGTATCTCTGCATTCATAATGCGGCCTTAAGAGTCCCTGATTACCATCTTTGTCGCTCTTACGGTGTTGGCCGTGTCCTTGCCCTGTCGAACGCTCCGAGGGAAACATCGTTCTCCAAGACTTCGAGAAACGAACTATATTCGTAATCGGATTCCCGGCTCCGGCCGACTACAACATTACTGCCAAGAAGAAGAAAAAGAAGGAGAGATATCAGGACCTTAAAAGGGAGCTGCAACGAATGTACCCAAAATGATCGGTTAAAGTATTTATCCTTGTGAACGCTGCTCTCGGAGGTGCGAAACTTACACTGGCACTTGCAAGATGGATGCTGAAAGCTATCATTTTTAGGTCGCTTCGTGTCCTCAAGACACACGAGGGTTTCGCTCCGGTTCTACTGGGAGCCGGTGTCATTTTTAGACGGCAGTTTCTCCCAGTGGGACCCTGCGGTGGGTTTTTAACCGTTTTTTAAAATTATATATATAGTTAAAAGTTTGTCATAAGGACAACCGCAGGATTTAGCTGGGAGCAGGTGCTAGTCTGGAAAAATGCACCCGCTCCCAGCGAAATCACTGTAAAATTTCAGCTGCAACCACGTCCCACGACCGTGAGAGAGGTGGGTTACAGTCTGCGATAAATTCAATACGATAATCCGGCAAAAGTCTCGTGCACGCTGAGGACACGCAGCGACCCAAGGACGACCGCCTTCTGCATGTTCCCCGAAAGTGTCGCAGCATTTTCTTGACACGCAGGGATGCTTAAGGTGCATGCTTTTGTTCATGTGCATAACCTTTCGGGACCCGATATCGAGGGATCTGAGCTCGTCCTTCGTCCGTGGAACCACTCCAAATGAATAGAGTACTACCGGGACGGCAAGCATGTTCGTCGAATGAGACGGTTGTATCTCCATCGGAGAGTATCCTTTATAGATGTCAGATCCTGAATGCGGCTCTGTGGCACGCCCGGGTATGTATAGGTCTCTCCAGCGCTAAGGTGTCGTATAGCGCTTCTGTCGACGAGCTCAGGGTCTTCCGGGATTCCATTAAGTTTTCCTTCCTTTAAATAAACCTTGGCGCATTTTTCTAACCCGAACTCCATTTTAATTTCTTGAGTGTACTCTTTGACAATGTCTAGAGCCAGATGTAGTTTCTCTTGATTTTTAGCATAGATCTTGAGATCATCTATGTAAAATACATGAGTGACTTTATGCTTTCGATTTCCAGGTTTGCCGCAGAGGTACCCTTCGGAATGGCGAAGTGCGAGAGATAGTGGCAATAATGTGAGGCAAAAGAGGAGAGGTCTCATGGTGTCGCACTGAAACACACCTCTCTGAAAGGTGACACTGTTAGTGATCACACGATGTTTTCCAGATGAGATAGTAAATCTGGTTTCCCAAAGCGGCATTAATCTCTCTATGCACCTCGCGATGTTTGGATGAACCTTTACCTTTTCCAACAGACAGATGATAAGTCGATGGGAGGTTGAATCAAAAGCTTTCCGGTAATCAATCCAGCCCATCGATAGGTTACGCTGATAGAATACTGCGTCTTTACAGACACATCTATCGATGAGCAGGTTCTCCCGACATTCTGCTAAGCCTTTCTTTGAGCCACGTTGTTCGTACATCTCTCGCCACACAGGTCCAATTTTCCGAACAATCCTATCATTCAGGATAGCTGTGAAGATCTTATACAGTGTGTTCAGACAAGTTATTGGCCTGTAATTTTTAGGGTCAGCTAAGTTGCACGTCTTCGGCAGGAGCACTGTGCGCCCTTCTATCAACCACTCCGGAATAGGCTCGTCCGACTATAGATATGAGGTGAGAATGCGGGCCAGATGCAGGTGGGTTGAAGGAAACTTCTTCCATCAGAAGGTCTTGATACCATCTGGTCCCGGAGCAGAATAGTTCTTCATGGCTCTTGAAACGTTTTTCACCTCCCCGGTATTCATAGGTGGGCATTCCTCCTCAGGAGTTATGAGGGTACTGCAAATCTCCTTGAAGCTACTTATATTCTTCGAGTGTTCTTTCAGTGGATGCTGCACTTCGTAGACTTCTCTCCAAAAGCCTCGACCTCCTCTCGTGTGGGCGGGTGGTCGACAGTAACTGGAGGGTCTTGTAAGAGTCGATATGGGTCAGGCAAAAACTGTTGATTTTCTCTGACCTACCTCTCTCGCCGCTCTAGACTTCTCCTAGCGTTAGATAGTACTCGCATTCTGCCAACAATACGCTGCCTGGTGGTCAGTAGCTTTGACTTGTTGAGTTTGTGATGGCAGATCCGCAGTTCGCGCGCGAACTGTCGAACCTTGGAGTGAAAGTCCTGCCATATGTTATGTAGTCAATCGCACACTAAATGCGGGACATGTACTGTCTTGCCCAGCCTATCTTTTTGCTGAGTTGATGCATTCGTCTTTAGGCCTTATGATCAACCGTTGGTTTTGTTTTACGGTTTCCACCTGCAAAAGCTCTCGCTGCATTATACACACTACAATTGATAGTCCAGATTTTTCTTCGGGAAAATCTCCACCAAGCTCGTTATCCAGTTCAGCCAGATCTTTAGGCTTAAGAGAAACCTGAATGTTCATGTTTCTCTGGGTCGTGAGGCATCGCTCTTCCTCTATTGGATGCCTGCTCGCGGTTGGTCTCAGTGTCGCCTCTCTTTCTCTGTTGCCAGCTTCTTCTGGCCGCGGTTCAGTAGGCGCTCCGCTTATATAACCCCTTTTAAGGGGCCTTATCAGCATTATAAAACGGGATGTCAGTTTCCGGCCTTACGGTTGAATATTTTGGTCTGATATTTTGCATACCTCATCTAAATATTGGTCTGTTTTGCCGGCTAGATTCGGATTTTTGAAAAAATGTTTATATTTTACGTTATAAACAAAAAGAAAAGAACAATAGAAAAAAATTGCAGTGCCTCTCAGTACTAGCTGAGCGTGTATTTTCGAGACCAGGCCGGCCACCCTCTTCAAATTTTAGTGCCAGACTCCCCGGGGCGCGAGTGGTGACTCCAGAGCGCATCGAATTTTCCAAAGCGAATCTACTCTTTCATTGTTATGAGATGCAGGCCAGTTCAAAAAACTAAAATTATGAAAGCATCGCGTGGTTCAATTTTAATTAGCAGAAATAGATTATTCATATAATTTGAAGAAAGTGCAAAAAAGATTCATGAAAATCGGTCAATATTTGCAGTAATAATAGAAATGTTGAAGTGCACGCGATAGCATGCACTGTGGGAGGAAGCGCATTTTTTTCGTTCAAAACAGTCTACAGCCTTCAATTTTGCCCCAA
>CAKNWT010293573.1:34877-48893 GCA_932066315.1 Andricus coriarius | reverse complement strand
GGTAGAACTGACATTCCGAAAATGTTTTGAAGCAGAGTAGAAGAAGAACCGACCATAAATGCAAACTCCAGCAGGCATTATATCATCTATTTCCTGTTAAATAGAAGAGCAGTAATAGTTCCCAGGATTAGAAATATCACACACACGTTATAGAAGCGATATAAATCAGACCTGCTGCGTAGAAGTGGAAAGCAGTAATGAAATACCAGCCAAAACGCTATAGGGGTCAATTGACCCCTGCCGGTAACAGACTATAAAAAGTCAATTTTTTTCTAAAGTGCCCTTTCAATATTTCCGGAAAAATTGTCAAACACTCCTATTTATAAATAATTAAAAGTCACAAAATTTCATCTCTCTACAAGCAACCGGTGCGGAGATTTACCACTTCAAAAATCGAAAGGGGTCAATTGACCCCGCCCGGTACTTCTAGTGTTAACAAGCATAATTTTTAAAACATTTTATTATTATTAATAATATTCTCGTTGAATAATGTTAGGAAGTTGCGTTTTTTTAAATTTTGGCAAGCTTTTACTTAGAGTGAGGTAATCATTGATGCAATTTAGAAAAAATAATTATTTAAACAAATTATTATCGTTTTTAACTATCTTTACCTACATTAATGCTAGAGAGTGACGAAGATTTCTAAAATTTTTATTTTTTGTCTACTTTTTCCTTAGCGACATAATTTTTTACTACTCAGTAACTACTTCAAGGAAAACTTGCATTTATAACATGACCCATATAGAAAATTTGAAGAATATTTCAAATATCTGTAGTATTTCAGAAAAATATATTCACAAGAAGAAAGATTGCTTGAAAAATTATTATCTTTATTGCTTATTTACTATTTGTTCATAACTAAAAAGTCAAAGCAAAGTAAAAAATTTTAGAAAAAAACCGTAGCTTTCTAGCAATTATCTCAGAGAAGATAGTTACAAACAATAATTAATGTTTTTAACAATTATGTTTGTTAACTTGCATTAATTATTAGTTTACGAAGTAACAAGTTGAAAAAAAGTGGAAAAGTTCAGAAAAAACCGCAACTATCTTGCATTTCTATAGGAAAAGATAGTTATAAACAATAATAATTTGTTTAAGCAATTATTTTTGTTGAATCTTATCAATTTTTACCTCACTTCAAGTGAAAAGTTGACAAAAAGTTTAATATTTTAGAAAATACCGCACTTTTGTAGCATTATTCAAAGAGAATATAAATAAAAATAAATAATTTAAACCATTATGTTTGTTAACTTGAATTAATTCTTAGTTCATGCTAATTGAAAAGTGGACAAAAATTGAAATTTTTTAGTACTGCAACTTTTTAGCATGATTCTAAGAGAATATTATTATAAATAATAAATTGCTCAAACCATTATTTCTGTTAAATTTAATTGATTATTGCCTCGCTTTAACTGAAAAGTTAAAAATTACTTGAAAAAATTCCGAAAAACCGCGACTCTCTAACTTTGGTCTAAGAGACAATTGCTAAAAACAATAATAATTTGTTTAAAGAATGTATATCAACATCTAATCATTAGTAGAAAATAGTATTATATGTATTAGTAACAATTTGTATTTCAAGAAACAGCACAAAAATCATAATTGGCGCGAAAAACTCGCATACCCCGATTTATCATTTATGGGGTTTGTTTGGAACCCTATAAAACAGACTTATGGGGGTGATATTTAAAAAATAATTATTCATTTGTATTCTTTAACTAATTGTAAAGAGAAAAGTTGCGTTTCAACTCGATTGACGTAATATTGACGATTCTGAATAAAATATGATTATCTTTGTAATTTAGCATAAGCAGATTTATAAATAATAAAAGTAGTATATAATTTCAATGTTCCTGTGCTAAAATGTCGACAAATGTGTGATAAATTGTTTAACTATTTTATCCGAAATATTACACCCAAGTTTATAATTTTATAGATTTTACAAAATATTAAAATCCCTGATAAGTAATAATCTGTCAAGAAAAAGTGATTACATTTGTGATATAGCATAAAAAGGTTTAGAAAAAATAAAATCTGTGTTTAATTTTAATTTTCCTGTGTTAAAACGTCGAAAAAAATGATAATTTAATCAGAAATAATTATAAGCAGTTGTAACAATATGTTTTGTCATTGAGGAATAAGCAACTTGCGAAGCCCGAGTTTTCCTATTTTTAGTTATTTTATAATTCAGTGAAAAAATCGAAATGTCCAAAAATATAAAGCAGTCGATTTTCTATTAATTGGGGCAAACAGCAGATTTTTTTCATGTTTAATTTTTAAAAGACGAGTTCTTAATAGGAGAGTGTAAAGGCGAGAGTACTAACGTTGAGAAGCGCTTGAATCTGCGAACGATGCAACCGTGGACGACGTTGCGTGCTTTCTTACAAAATGGATATTTCCGCCAATTTTCAATGAATCGATCTAAAAATTTCCAGAAATCTTTCTCCAATAGTAAGGAACAAATCTCTCACTAGAAGTTGTTTCCACTCTAAAGTTCCCTCGATACTTTTCTTCGCTGAAGCTCAAAAAACGTGCTTACCGTCAGGTCTCCATTTGCAATTAATGATTATTAAACAATTGGCATTTTCAACTTTTTTCTTTATTTTGTAGGCATCGCTAGGGTATAATGTATATGTGTTCCAAATTTCAAATAGTTTCAATAATATTTGTCTGAGTGGAGACGATTTATGTTTTAAAAAATAATTGAATTTGGCGAAATTTTTGCATCCCTTTTTCAATTATAGTATTAAAAATATACATCGGAAAGAAAAACTTTAAATAGAAAAAAGTTCCGTCTTGTCATTCTGTATAAGCAGATATTTTTTTTAATTTAATTTACTTAACTTTAAAATTTGGATATCACAAGACCTTAGGACAATAATTTTTCGCGTTCTCGAGCGCCCGTCCCCTGATTGTATCCGGACCCTCAATTTGTTTCCTCATAGACATATGTATATCAATTAAATATACTTCGTCATAAAGAAACGGAGATTTTTCAATAAAAAAACTAATAAAATTAACACTTTCCAGTAATTTTTTAGGTGACGTTTCTGTCTTACCGAAAATCTTATTTCCAGAAAATAAAAGATTGAAAAGGTAAATCCCGTTGTCCAGATGTATAACCTAGAAAGAGCCATTTGCCGTAAAACTTTTTTCCTGTACTTACGCACGGGACGTGACCTCTGTCCGAAATGTTACTTACTAGGCTATTCTTTGGACAGCAACAAACCAAGCACCAAACTTTAGAGAACGGCAGCAAGGTCTATTTAATGTCTCTATTTATTAAATTTAAAAAAGAATCTTTGAAAACATAAACTCAAAGAATGTAAAATTGTGTAACAGAATTGCACAAAAATCCTTAAAGAGAAGTACCCGGTAAGAAGAAATGCATTAAAATAGATTAAAATTATTTCAAATATGGCGAGATTCACCAAGTTTTGAATCCATATGAATGTCGTTTTCTTTCTTTAACGTTTTAATTCATATTAAAATCAATTATTTGCGTCTGACTTCAATCCTGTTTAATCGTATGCTGATTTCTGTTAATGAATGAAAACGTTTTAATTCTGTTAAAGAGAGTACAAATTGAAGCCAAGTTAATCCTGTTAAATGCCATAAGATGAAGACGAACATTGAAGTCAATTTAATTCCTTCCGTTAAGTATAACTGTCAAAATTTTAATCCAGAATAATTCTTTTTGACTCGAAGTGCACTAAAGGCGAATATGAATAATTCCTTCTACGGCCAAATTCACAATACTTTAAAATCAAACGAATGGCGTTTTTTGCCATATTGGAAATCATTTTGATCCATTTCAAAACACACCTTCTTACCGGGTAACTTACCAAAAATCAGTTGAAAAAAAAACTCAAAAAAGTAAATTTTTTGTTGCCCAATTGCACAAAAAGATTTCAAATGAAATAAGAATGTGTAAAAAAAACAGTGTAATCAGCACATTAGAGACAGTTATATGTATAAAAATAAAAAAAAATAAAAAAAGGAAAGAGACCACCAAACCAACCTCACTCTCTTTTCCCTATTCTTTCTCTGCCCTTTTTATACTTCGAGGAATGACCTTATTTTGAGGTCAATTTAGACCTCTCAATCAAGGAATTCTGATAGGAAACTATACTATTGAATATTTTTGTCTTCTGCTTAATGTTACTTAGGGCTGTAGATATGAAATTTAAATAATTATTAACAAACTATTTACATTTTTGGTATATGTGTTGATCTTTAGTATTTTTTTAAAATATTGTATACATGCTTTTAATTTTTAAATTAACAATACCTAGTAATTCCGATATAATAATTTTTCTTATACTTTAATGAAAATATTAAAGGTGGAATTTACACTGGTGGCGCCGGCAATGAACAACCTTGCTGGCGCCGACAAGATAGTGGTTTGCCGGCTGTTTTTCACGAAAAGCGAAATACGAAATAAAAGGAAATTACGTATATAGTCATGCAAATACCTGAAAATATAATTTTCAAGGTGTGACCAACCTTATTTCTGTGACCAGTCACAGGGGTGCCTTCCCCACTACACGATACGTTGAAAAGGAGTAGGGGTTTGACCAACATTATTTCTGTGACCAGTCACTGGGGTGAGTATCACACCCCACGAGACGTTGGAAAGGGATAGGGGTTTGTCGAATATTATTTCTGTGATCAATCACAGCTGTGCCGTTCCGGCCCCAGCGAGATGTTGGAAAGGGTTAGGTATGTGACGAACATTATTTTTGTGACCAAGCACAAGGGTGACCCGCCTCCCTCCATGAGACGTTGGAAAGAGTTAGGGGTATGACCAAGATTATTTCTGTGATCAGCGCACATGACAGTAATTTTTCAATTATCAACTTCCGAATGAATAAATCTTAATCAAAAAGATGTACACGGAAAAAAGTGGATCGTTAGAAGAACTCTCTAAACCATTAGCTCTAACTATTTTCAATTGAAGCGCAGCTTTTTATCGTTGAATTTGGTTAAAATTACTATTTTGTGTTCTGGTAAGTTAAACTGACTTTTTAAAAGTGTAGGATGAACAATTTCAAATAGTAGGATGCAATGCACTACTTAGTAACCGTCACACTCAGCGAGATGAAGAGTTACTATTCGTGTAGTAAGCCTTACTTCTGTGAAGAGTAACTTCGCCGACTTCGCATTGCAACGCATATATGTATATGTATATATGCAATGTACGTATTCTATACACGATTTATAAATAGATCATCTCGAAGCTTTCGACAACAAAAATGATGTAAAATGTGGATCGATTTGATCAGAAAAAAATTATTTTATATATGATTACTGCACTTAATTTACGATTATTATTACACAATTGAACGTACATAGACTCACACATACAGGATGTCCACGCTGAGGCTTACCAAAAAGTATGCAACCCGCCATACACGGCCATAAGGTTAGCATTGTTGTGTGAGACAGGTTGAATATTTTTTGGTAAGCCCCAGCGTGGACACTCTGTATGATCGCACGCTCAAACGCTTTGAAAAATCGTCCCCGCTGGGGAATCGAACCCTACCTAAATACCTAAAACCGGTCCTAAAACCTAAATCTAGCGCACGCATTAGTCAAGTGAGCTACAGAACCGCTTAGATTTTTCTGATGAACCCTCGGTCAAGCATTTTCTCTGAAAAAAGCGTGGCCAGCTAAGAAATATTCGTGGTGCTCTGTTTTATCAGTGATTTTTTTAATACATATTATATACTAATAGGTAGGTTTAAAACTGTTTAATTAAAATTTTTTAATTAATCCTTACAGAAGATATGTAACATTTTGTAACGAGTTTGGGAAAAATATTTTGCTTAGAAGTATTAACTTACACATTCATTTTCATAACTAATATTTTAAATAAAAAAACGTAGCGTATACGAATCCGGCATATTTTGCTGAACTTTAGTTTTCTGTTCCGGCAGATTTTGCCGGGTTTTAATTTTCTTTTCCGCCATATTTTTAATAACGTCATGATTTTCCGTAAATTATCATAAATTTCATAAGTTTCCCGGTGGAATTATCAAAGTTTTTGATATTTTTTAGTTTATGCTCTCCTGATCAAAAAATCCTTATGGCAAAAACTCAAATTATGAACGGTTTTTGCACTACGACGATTTAAAAGTGAGATTTTGGTACATATTTTTACCTGCGGAGTGGAATATATCACAGACTTTTTTCCACCCTTTGCATTCCTCTTGTGCAAGTTTATGTACAAAAATAATTACACGGGCGAACAATGCGATGTGATCGCGTTGGAAGTGATAAGCGCTAAGCGTTCGGGCGATACGCTTAGCGCTTAGGTAACACACAAAGCGTTCATATAATTGCATTTTATCGAGCTTCAAACGCGAAATTCGATTTTTATTATCAAGAGGCATTTGGTTGTCTGAATCGATGATACAAATAGCTAATTCACAAACGCACGACCAACGCTACCTACGATTGACAGATTGCAGCCCAAGTTCGTCGCAAAGCGCTTAAGTTGAATGGCTAGACAAAAGAATCGATACCCAGCGTTGAAATTGGGCACTGATCAACCAGTTTACGTCAAGCACTCTAAAATACCCTTTACAGAATTCTCCTTTCGTGTCAACGCTTCCATCCTACCTTCAACGCTAAGCTTTCAAGAAAAGCACTCAGACAGCATAATAAATTCCCAGCGTTGCTGTTTGGCTTTGATTCGGCAGTTTACGTCAAGCAGTTTAAAATTCTTTATAAGGAATACTTATCTGGTTCCAACTCTCCGACTTTAACTCCAACGCTAAGTGTAAAAGGTAAGTATGTACATACGTAGATCACAAAATCAACCTCCAGCGGTGCTGTTTTCGTAATCAAATGATTATTACGGGCTCGAACTGGCTGATCAGCTCCAAACAGCAACGGTGGGAGTTGATTTTTTTTCTGGATGCTTTCTTAGAAGCTTAGCGTTGAAGTTAAAGTGAGCCGTTAGAACGAGATAAGCATTTCCTATAGGGCGTTTTAGACTGCTTGATTAAAACTGGCGAATCAAAGCCAAACAGCAACGCTGGCAGTTTATTTTGTCGTCTGAGTGCTTGTATTAAACGCTTAGCGTTGAATGTAGGATGGAAGCGTTGGCACAAAAGGAGAATTCTGTAAAAGGTGCTTTAGAGTGCTTGATCTAGCAGATCAAAAACGCTCAATATCTGTAAACAGATTACTTTCGGCTTTTGAAATAGCTGCCATGGAAATGGAAGTGGAACAGCAGCTTCCTATTGATGAACTTTCCTTGGAAGATGGGGACAACGAAGACCTGATTGAAGCTGAAGGCATAGGTGCTAGGGACAATGAACATCAAATACCAGATCCACTAGAACCACATCCGGGCATTAATAACGATGATCTGAACAGCGAAATCCCAGAAAAACTACAGCACCTTGAGAGGGATTTCGGTCAAGAACTCAGCGTGGTTCCAACTAGAGAAGGCAAGAGCTAGCAATAACCCTGAAATGGAGCTAACTAACATCACAGCTTTAGATGATTTAACGGTTTTGAAAAGAACAAATAATTGGAAAGCTCCAGGTCCGGGCATGGTGCACAACATCTGGTACAAGTACCTGGCTAGTGTGCATCCTGCGTTGGCGCGCTGGTTTCAGAAGATCATCGAACAACCAGATCTGATGCCAGGCTTTATGCTCCAGGGTACTACGTATATGTTGCCTAAAAAACCAGATGCTCAAAACCCATCTGATTTTCGACTTTTGCTATGACGCAAGCTCGTAAACATCAAAGAAACTTGCACATGGCATACATTGACTACAGGCAAGCGTATTTCAAGGAGACTCCCTCAGTGCATTATGGTTCTGTTTAGCGTTGAACCCACTGAGCAAAACACTAAATAGCCTGCCTGATTGGTTTCGAATACATGATAATACAATGTTATCCACATGGAGTTCGGACTAGATAAATGCAGAACAGTGCTTTTAACCAGAGTACAATCAGGAACCGCACAGCTATAGAACAATTTCGAGAATGACATAGAGGCAATGGCTTAGGGAGAGTCATATATAAATACCTGGGTATTCTCGAATCTAAGGGTATTCAGCATACGATAGTTGAGAAAAACCTAACGACTGCCTTCACTAAAAGACTCATATTGGTTCTGAAGAGTTCTCTTAATTCGGCAAACAAGATCAGGGCAATCAACACCTATGCCATCCCTGTCCTCACGTACTCCTTTGGGCTCCTCAAATTATACAGTTGCGAGACTATTTTGACAGCAAGCGAGATGTTACGCTTTAAAACACCATCTGTAAAGCTGATCTTGACTACACGTACTTGAATTTTTCCTCAAAGGAGGCCTTGTATATCAGGGTAGAAACCATAGAGGAAATAGAATCGCACTGGAGACAGAAGGCTATCCACGGCGAGCACCCCAAAACGTTAGATCAACATGAAGTGAACAGTGAGGTATCCAATATTTGGCTGAGATAGGGCGTCCTGTATCCGGAAACTGAAGGATTCGTTAATACGATACAGGACAGGGTTGTCAGCACCAGAAATTATCGCAAACACGTGCTACATCAATGCGTGGTTGACCGGTGCTGATTATGTGGAGATACCAACGAATCCATCGAGCAAATTATTGATGGTTGTCGCGTAATGGCTCAAAGAGAATATACGCACAGGCATAATGATATGACGGGCATTATACATGAACAACTTGCCTTAAGCCTAGGACTGTTAACAGAATGGATGCCTTTCTATAGAGACATTCCAATGCCAGTTTTAGAAAACGATGATTACATCTTATATTGATATGTTACTATTTAGACAAATCATTGCATCTGAGCCAATCGACCGGACATCGTAATGCGAGAAAAAAAGGTGGAAGAGTCTATATCATCGATATTGCAGCTCAGAAGGCGGTTTTATTAAACACCTGTCGCATTGTAAGAAACTTCCTGGACCATCAGGAAGCAAGCCACTAAAAACCTATAGAGTGATACATCGTAGCTCTAAGAAAGCATCCAGAGGCGACTGTTGTCACCTCCAGCACTGACAGCTGCTGTATAAGCATAACACCGGTAAAAGACAAACTGCAAACTACACCATGCTCCTAATTTTCTACCTAACACATCCTCGCAAATGATTTCATACATCGTATTAAATTAAGTAATTACATGCTCATCTCATCAGTCACTTGACTTAGTCCGTGGCTATGATGAAAACCCGGGTTGTTTTGAACCCGAGGACAAGTTGGAAACAAAACCAAACAAATAATTGACTAGATGTGACTACCCCATCGCCCGAGAGCTCAAAAAGAGATCAAAAATCCACCAAAAAGTCTTCCTCAGGATGGACAAATTATCTGAAACTGATAATGCTATCGCCGATTTGCTCCCCGAAGATGTTAATCTCTGGAATTTGAACTGTGCGGTTTACAAGAAAGCGGTCTCCTGCTTATCGCCTATAGAAGTAACGATACGTCAGTACGCCTGAGTAAGACTCGCGATCGTATTGCACAGCTTCATTTTAAATGTGAAACGGTGAGACGGCATGCATACACTATTCAGTGCGTGATTAGCTATATAACAGCAAATAAAAAATTCACTCCAAAAGTTAGGGCACTTGCTCGAAACTTAAGGAAAGCTAATCAGACAATGAGCAAGTGTCAACTGTTGACCATCAAGCAGCACTGGACGCAAAAAATAAGATCTCTTTCAACAGTGAAACAGCGCCTTGAACGGCGAGTAAAGTGGATTCAAGAAAATTCCACCTTTTCTATTCAACCTTCACGTCTGTTTTCGTAAGTTTTGCCAAAGGCAAAGGTTGCAAGGTCCAGAGGAAGAGTGTCCACTAATTACTGCTGGAGAAGTGAAGAAATTTATCGCTAGAACTAAGAACTTTTCAGCGCCGGGCCAGATAAAGTCAACAACTTTTGGTGGAAGAAGTTCACTTCTACGCATCAACATCTAGCTCGTATATTTACTGCTTTCTTAAACTGAGAACAACCCATCCCACAGTGGCTAGTGGAAGGACACATGGTGATCCCTAGGATCGGCGATTTGTCAAGTCCAAAGAACTACAGGCTCATAGCTTGTTTAAACACCAGCCACAAGCTATTCACTGGCATCCTCAAAGAGAGGATATTAACATCTATCGAGCCGATATGGCATGCAATAGTTGAACAACGTGGATGCCAGAGAGGGCTGGCAGGTTGTAGGGAGAACCAGTTAATAGACACGTGTATTACCCAGGACTCGATCAGGTATCGACGCAATCTGTCCATGGCTTTGATTGACTACCGTAAGGCATTCGATAACACGAACCATGAGCTACTTATTAAGCTCCTTGAGTGCCTGGAAGTGCATGAAAAAATAGTGAGATGCATAAAAGTGCTTATACTCTTGTGGCGGACAAGATTTGTCATAACATCTGACAAAAAACAAGTGACTACCAGCTATATCTCATATAAGAGGTGGGTCTTCCAAGGAGACTCTCTAAGTCTGATACTTTTCTGCATCTCCCTCTTGCCTCTATCTATTGTGCTCCGAGACATAAGCTCTGGATACCTATGCGGCGTTTCTATACCGTGACGCAGATAGGGCCGCAGAGGAGCTTGGCCTCCCATTTGATTCCGGCGGCACTACACAAGGCCTAGCATCACTAACACCTTCGGTGCTCAAAAATCGTGTACAGGAAGCAGAACACATGCTTCTACTAAGAGAACATGCTGACACAAACACTTTGAAATGTTCTCAGTGGATGCTCAAAGTATGCACAGTATGGGTACATAGAGCGACACAATGCGGCTCTAAAAGTGTTATATTACCATCTTAAGCACTTTTATGGTAATTATCTATTGCCCGTCTTGTCATACGCCCAGGGGGAACTCGAGTCCGTTGTGGTGAATGATCAGTGTAAGATCTACTGGAATTTCTAATTCTCCACCATTCAACGTACCAGTGCTACGAAGACTGATATTGTCCTATAAGATCTGAAGACCAAGATCATTTACGTGATTAAATTCTCGGCAACAGCCGATAGTAATATCACGGCAAAGGAGGAAGAAAAACGGGCGAAATATCAAGCACTTCTTTTCGAGCTGAGCAAGCTGTACCAAGTCTACAAAGTCCATCTTGTAGTTCTTATAATCGGCTGTCTTGGAGGTATGAAAGCTTCATTTCTTATCCAAATCAACAAGATTCCGGCTTGCCAGCATCAGGCTCATTCCATCCTGAACCGGGTGCAAAAGGCTGTTCGTCTGGGATTCTACAAAGATTGGTAGCTCTAAAAAAGTATCCAGACGTTAAACCTTTATCTCCAACTGTCCCGTCTGCCGCGTAAGGTCATCCGCGGCTAGAGACCTGACTCCAAGGAACAGTGTTGCACGATGGTGTCTCGCGTAAATTCCCCGCTCTTGCTTACCTTCTAGGACGGAAGGAGCAGAATTGAATGATGTACACGTTCCAGTTGCATCAGGATTGGCTGCTTTAGGGAACCATGTTCGTAGCTTCCGGAGCCTACAATTTCTTAGACATAAAATACATATATTACCAGCAACCACTGAAAACTTATCCAAGAAATGCCGATGCAATACGTTTCATTGGATCTTGGATCGCGTATTAAATGTTTAAAGAACTCTTGATGCTCAAATTGTACGCTATGTATAGAATCACCCAGATAGAAATTTGCATAGATACAAAACTTCATATACAGGGTGTTTTTTTCAACTTGAGACAACGAAATATTTTAAAATCATACGCATCCTATGAAAAAAATATTGGTAATGAAAAATTTTAAGTTTCGAGGGGGAAAAGCGACTTTGAACAAAATTTACCCCACCCCACCCACCCAGGAGACATGGGGGGTAGGTTTTTTTTTCGCGAATCGAAAAAAATTTTGCAAATAAAACTTATGTATTTCATGAAGGAGAATCTGAATCTGTGATAAAAAATTGGGGTTCCCATTTGAAACTACAAAGTTGGCCCCCTCCCTGCCTCCTGAGGGGGTGGGGTTGGGTAAATTTGTGCGAAGTCGCTTTTCCCCCTCGAAACTAAAAAGTCTTTATTAAGGACATTTTTTCATAGGATGCGTATTTTTTGAGATATTTCGATGTCTCAAGTTTAAAAAAAAACAACCGGTATATGACGAAGCAATAAACAGTTTTACGGTAGGGGTGGTTCAACGTTTTGGGACCAAAGTATTAATGGCAGCATAAGCCAATCAAGTTTTTTGTTTATTTATGAAGCCCTTATGTAGCAATATCTGTAAGGGCATGTGACACACCTAAATACCTACCTGGCCGACCTCACTTTCTCAATTTTCCAAATTTTTTTCTGAACCTAAGAACTTTTTTTGTAAATAAAATATCGGGCTGAAACTTTGGAATAAGTATGAGAAGATAATAAATAACGTTTACGTACTTTATTCGAAGATGAATTTCGCAAAAAATTGTTTTCCACGAAATTAAAACGGGGTGCTTTTTTGTAATTTTTTGAACCTAAGAACTTTTTTTATAAGTGAAATATCGGCTTCAAACTTTGAGAAATGGAAGAGCCGACAGTAAAGTACGTTTATGTACATCAGTTGAGTATAAAAGATGCAAAAAGAAATATTCCAACTAAACGTCAACTTCAATAGCCAGTTCGGTCGGTATTTGCGATGGGCATGGAAACTAAACGAAGCTCTATCAGCTGGCTCGTCTACACGGCGTCAACGATTGATGATGCGGTGTTCTTACAATAATATTTTTTAAAAGTTGTGTCCAGCATAAAAGTTGAGTGAAATGTGTTGTTTCAATGTTGAATTACGTAAGTATTGAAATCGTAACATGCACTGGCAAAGTTTTTTTTGTTTCTATTTCGTTACAGAACCAACAAGAACCGCACTTGACTTGCTTTTAAAATTAGTTCCCAATATTTTTGTCTTACAACACTAAAACTCTTAAAACTGAGTGACTTCACTCCAAAAAAATAATTGACAACAGTAATGTTAATAATTGTGGACAATATAGGCATGTTGTAAGTCTTTCAAATACGACACAAGAACCGAACCTATGATTATTTGCACAACAATATTTTTTTACTATAATCTGCTAACGCATTGTACGATCTGAATACTGATTATACCGTTATTATAATTTAAAATTGAAACAATATATTTCATCAGCTTCTATGCATGACACCACTTTTAATAACTCTCCCGAATGCGAGTTTCATATTTTGCCCCGGAGAATAAACTGGGAATGGACTAAAAAAATTAAAATTTGCATTGTCCACCAAATACTTGAATTTTCAAGACTTAAAAAGATGATTTTTTTAGACGACAGGTAAACTTTCAACCCGAAAAGTTTAATGTGCGACAAAAAAGTTCATCTTCTGCCAAGAAAGATAAATTTTAAACTAAGAAATATGACTTTTCTGCCATAAAAGGTGAACTTTCGAATAGCTAAGTTCAATTTAACAAAATAGTTGAAGTTTCAACAAAATACTTGAATTTTTTACCACAAGACAAATTTTCACTAGATTCAAAAAACTTTTATCAAATAGTTTAATTTTCAAATAAGAAAGTGGTTTAAAACCAACAATAAAATAGTTAAATTTTCACTTTAAAAAAATGGTACTCTACAGTAAAAAATCAATGATCAACCCGTTGGATTCAACGAAAAAAGACGAATATTGAACAAAATAGTCGATAAAATAATTGTTATAGAATCAATTTAAAATCAAGCAGATTGTACACGTGAAATCGCATAATCTCAAGGAGAAGAAATATGCTTTTTTTCAGAGGAAACTGGTCGATACGTATTATTCCGATTTCCAAAACTACTCTTATCATAGAACATTTAAAGAAAACCGTCTGCGGTGCCTTCAATTAAAACAGCAAAAAAATAAAACATAATAATAATTACAACAAACTGATTCCCAAGACTATGAATAATATTATTTTTGCCGCAGTAATATTCAGAACCTCCAAAAACTACCCCTATCACATTTAACGAACCCCGTCCCGACTGACTTCATCTAAAATCGCCAA
>CAKNWT010293573.1:0-34867 GCA_932066315.1 Andricus coriarius | reverse complement strand
TCTAAAATCGTCAACAAAATTTTAAATAAATAAAGATCACAAGAAACAGATTTCCAAGAATTTAGTAAATATACTTATATCCACAGAAATATCCAACAACCCTCAAGAACTACCCCCACTACATTTAACGAACCCCGTCTTGACTGCCTTCCCAAGATTCTCGTTAATATTCCTTTTCATGAAGTAATATTCAGCAATTTTCAAGAATTAACTCTACCACATTGAACTACTTCGGTCAGAAGAATATTAACTGGAGTCTCGGGAATGCGTTTCTTGTGATTATTATGAATTCGAATTTTTTCTGGATTTTTAAATGAAGGCTGCCGAGACTGGATTCTTTAAATGCGGTAGGGGTAGTTCTTAAGGGGTGATAAATATTTCTGTGGATATAAGTATATTTAATACATTCTTGGAAATTCGTTCCCTGTGATTATTATTCTTTTATATTTTTTGGCGATTTTAGATGAAGTCAGTCGAGACGGGGTTCTTTAAATGTGGTAGGGGTAGTTCTTGAGGGTTGATGGATATTTCTGTGAATATAAGTATATTTACTACATTCTGGTAAATCCGTTTCTTGTGATTTTTATTTATTAAACATTTTTTGACGATTTTAAATGAAGGCTGTCGTGACGGGGTTCGTTAAATGTGGTAGGGGCAGTTCTTGAGGGTTGGTGGATATTTCTGTGGATATGAGTATATTTAATACATTCTTGGAAATGCGTTTCTTATGATTATTATTCGTTTAACATTTTTTGGCGATTTTAGATGATGTCAGTCGGGACGGGGTTCGTTAAATGCGACAGGGGTAGTTTTTGGAGGTTGTGAATATTACTGCGGCACAAATAATATTAGCCATTGCCTTGGGAATGAGCTTGTTGTAATTATTATTATTTTTAAATTTTTTTGCGGTTTAAATTGAAGGCATCGTAGACGGTTTTCTTTAAATGTTCTATGATAGGGGTAGTTTTGGAAATCGGAATAATACGTATCGCCCAGTCTCCTTTGAAAAAAAGCATATTTCGTCTTCTTGAGATTATGCGATTTCACGTGTAGAATCTGCTTGATTTGAAATGGATTCTATAACAATTATTTTATCGACTATTTTGTTCAATATTCGTCTTTTTTCGTTGAATCCAACGGGTTGATCATTGCTTTTTTTATTGTAGAGTACCATTTTTTTTTAAGTGAAAATTGAACTATTTTATTGTTGGTTTTGAACCACCTTTTTATTTGAAAATTGAACTATTTGGTTAAAAATTTATAAATTTACTGAAAATTTGTCTTGTGGTAAAAAATTCAAGTATTTTGTTGAAACTTCAACTATTTTGTTAAATTGATCTTACATATTCGAAAGTTCACCTTTTATGGCAGAAAAGTCATATTTCTTAGTTTAAAATTTATCTTTCTTGGCCGAAGATGAACTTTTTTGTCGCACATTCAACTTTTCGGGTTGAAAGTTTACCTGTCGTCTAAAAAAATCATCTTTTTAGGCTTGAAAATTCAAGTATTTGGTGGACACTGCAAATTCTAATTTTTTTAGTCCATTCCCATATTATTCTCCAGGGCAAAATATGAACCTCGCATTCGGGAGAGTTATTAAAAGTGGTGTCATGCATAGAAGCTGATGAAATATATTGTTTCGATTGTAAATTCTAATAACGGTATAATCAGTATTCAGATCGTACAATGCGTTGGCAGATTATAGAAAAAAAATATTGTTGTGAAAATAATCATAGGTTAGGTTCTTGTGTCGTATTTGAAAGACTTACAACATGCATATGCTGTACACAATTATTAGAATTACTGTATAAATTCCTGAAAATAAACCAAGAATCTTACGATAAAATTTGGAAAAGCACCAAAAAATGCTCCTATTGCAATTCCTGAAAACAAAATAAAAATTTGTTTCTTTGGACAAAAATAAAAAAGAGGAAAGAAAAATGAGAAGGCAACCAACCAAATATCCTTCCTTCTCTTTTTTATTTCTTTCGTCTTTTTTATTATTATTACTTTGAAATCACAATAAAAAAGCATGGATAATATTTACCAACGTTTCGGTGCTCACACAGCACACTTATCAAGGTAAGAAACTTAGACCAGGTGGAAACAGCTACGAAAACACGATGCTACCTCCTGGATACCCAAGAACTAAGTGTGGGTATAAAGGCAAATCCTGTATATCTGAGAACTAAGTATGGGTCTAAAGGAATATCCGTTATGAACATGCTGAAACAGGAAATAAGAGAAAGTCAAGACTCATGAAAATCCATTGATAAATGTAATTAATCATACTAGAATAACTCTTGTTTAATTTATCCAAATCTGTGTTTAAATTAATAGCCAATTAATAGACAAGTGTTTGTCCAAATTTTATCGTAAGATTCTTAGTTTATTTTCAGGAATTTATACATTGACTTGAATTTTGGACGTTAAATGGGATTTTGAATTTGATTTTAATCTAATTTAAGATTCTTAAATTTCTATTAAAATTACTGTTGTCAATTATTTTTTTGGAGTGAAGTTATTCAGTTTTAGGAGTTTTAGTGTTGTAAGACAAAAATATTGGGAACTAATTTTAAAAGCAAGTCAAGTTTGGTTCTTTTTGGTTCTGTAACGAAATACAAACAAAAAAAGCTTTGCCAGTGCATGTTACGATTTCAATACTTACGTAATTCAACATTGAAACAACACATTTCACTCAACTTTTATGCTGGACACAACTTTTAAAAAATATTATTGTAAGAACCCCGCATCATCAATCGTTGATAGCGTGTAGAGTGGCCGCCAGACTTCGCATTTTCATGCCCATCGCAAATACCGACCGAACTGGCTATTGAAGTTGACGTTTAGTTAGAATATTTCTTTTTGCATCTTTTATACTCAACTGATGTACATAAACGTACTTTACTGTCGGCTCTTCCATTTCTCAAAGTTTGAAGCCGATATTTCACTTATAAAAAAAGTTCTTAGGTTCAAAAAATTACAAAAAAGCACCCCGTTTTGATTTCGTCGAAAATAATTTGTTGCGAAATTCCTCCTCGAATAAAGTACGTAAACGTTGTTTATTATCTTCTCATACATATTCCAAAGTTTCAGCCCGATATTTTATTTACAAAAAAAGTTCTTAGATTCAGAAAAAAATTTGGAAAATTGAGAAAGTGAGGTCGGCAAGGTAGGTATTTAGGTGTGTCACATGCCCTTAAAAAGATTGAGATATATTAAATACGAGTATACGAAAACTAATAATAACGTATATCTTCAAAAAACTATGTTTACAATGATTTCTCTTGATGTTTGTTTCTCTCGTTAGAGACTTTTTCGGCTTCGATTTATAGTGTAGCTCTCCAATGTTTATATTCCCTGTAGATCTTAGTCAAGTTTTGAGTTTGGAGTTTCTCTTTCCACTGGAGTGGGGAGGCAGGTATCAGCGTGTGTCTGGCTTGAACGGGGGGACTCATCCCTCTCTGCTCGAACAGTTCAATCTTGACCTTTGCGAGGACTACAGTAATTTAATAAGTCATTTCTCATTTTCTATCTTCGGTTTTCTATGATTATAATTTTGTGAAGTGAGTTTCCCGACTCGATCGTCTTCTGATTTTGTGGGAAGTGACGATTAGGAGGACTTATACCTCCAGTTGCGTCGGGATCGATTGTTCTGGAAGAGCTATCGTGGTCGTCATTCCCGGAGCCTACATTTGACCTAATTTTCCAACCAAACCTAAACAAATTTTTGTATGCAATTAAGATGACCTGTGTGTCGGATTTGGTGATTCAAGCTCTGATGAAAAGTTGTTATAGTATTAAAATCGATGTAAATTTAATTGGATTAAAATCGAGCAGGAGTTCAAGTAAGTGAAAACCACCAGTAATATGCAGGTCGCAGTTGTCTTACATTGTAACTCGGATCGTTCTTTTCCGTCGATTGACGTAGCATCAAATTGAGAGTGTACTGATCCCTCTCTCCCCCACACCGGCAGTAATGTTTTAATTAAAATTTGTTTTGCCCTCGCGCGGGGTATTGGGGGGGGGGGGGGGGGGGGGGGCACAGACCTATTAATTTACGAGGCAAACTGACTTTCTGGGCTTATTATTTATTATTTATTTCCTGTGCTGGGGTTGTAATGTAATAACAGAACACACTTATTATGACTAGTTGATTACTATGATAACATCCTCTCGCGTAAATGCCCTAAGGTGCTTGTCAACATGAATTCAATATCAATAAATGCTGATAAGACAAATCACCTATTGGAGAAGCATGGCATCTGACCCGCAACGGCCGGTCCTCATGTGAGAGCGCCTGCGGGCCATGACTATGACTATTGGAGAAGCATGCCCTGTTGCGGGCGCCTGGCCAGCGGCGGCCAGTCGCCATGTGAGAGCACCTATGGGCCGCGACTGTCACGATGGAGAATCATGCGCCCGGCTTTACATAGCCGGACGCCATGTGGGAGCGCCTTCGGGCCACGACTGTGACAATGGAGAAGCATGCATCCGGCTTGACACAGCCGGACTCCATATGAGAGCGCCGGCCAAGGCCATAAATGTAACGATGTAGAAGCATGCGTCTGGCTTAACACGGCCAGATGCCATGTGAGAGCGCCGACCAAGGCCATGACTGTAGCGATGGAGAAGCATGCGTCTGGCTTAACACAGCCGGATGCCATGTGAGAGCGCCAACCAAGGCCAGGACTGTAACTTTGACTGGCATGCACCAGGCCGGACGTGGCTAGATGCTCTGTGTAGCATGTACCTGACTGGACGCGGTCAGGTGCTATGTGAGTGTGCCGTATAGGGCATGACAATAACATTAAGTAGTTGAGACTGAAACGATATTTGTCCGAGCAACAATTCATACTGATCGATATCAACTTTTTGCAGGGTTCTTGAAGATTTAGATTTATGAAACTGTTCTGTAGCGTTATCTTTCACCTCCTGATTTTTTGTTGAGACTCCAGGCCGCTTTCCCAAATCTTAGAAATTACTTAATCCAGGATCTGCAGGATGAACATTCCAAGTTCTTCTCTTCCTTGACTTCCTAATATGTTTCGACTTTCCTTACCATTAGAAAATGGGGATTTTGGGATTATGTTTTGTTATCAAGCTTGCTACAGATCAGCAACCAACTGAACAATTGTCGACATGAGGGCTATGGAACTTCTGAAGAGTCAATTATCATTGATAACTTCGATTACCAATATTAATAGAAACATGTTTACTGCTGAGCGAGATAATAATTATCTCCGGACTTCTACGTAGTCAGACTCAGCTACTGAATGACTACGTTCAAAAGTTTCAATCGAATCACCTCGAACTGGTGAGTGAGGACAGCCTCGCCAAAGAACCATATTTCACCGATACCACGAAGTAGTATAAGGAGATCCAACTCTAATATAAGGAAACCCCCCATTTTTCCGTGCCCACTTCCTATAGCATACCAGATAAAGTATTGTAGCGCCGCTCGTGCGAAAATTTGAAACTGTTGAGTTTTCAGCATTTCCACCTCAAGTACATACTATACGTATATTTTATATTATCATAACTGACCGTCTTAGGAGAACATAGATGACGCTTTTCAAGGTCACCCCTTTTTTCCGCCCACCACGCGACGATTTGGCAGCAAAGCAACTACTTGAAATCGTTACCCTTTCGAAATCAAATTCTAGGTTACTTTTTTATAAATCGTCATCTTAAAAAAAAAACATGCTTTCATCTCTGCTACCGGCTGTCACAACTGGCGAACGTAAACCAATTACGACCTTTTTCAAAACTACCTCCAAAACCTATGTTATAACGGGTTTCCGCAAGAGGCGCTACGATATTTTATCTGGTTTGCTATAGGATGTGGGCACGGAAAAATGGGGGGTACAATTTTCCGAAATGGCCCATAGAGTTGAATCTCCTTATACTACTTCGAGACCGATACCCAGTTTTTGATGCTACCGAAGCTAGTTTCATTGAGGTGCAAAGCCACCTGTACGATGAATCAGCTCGTGTCGCCCGTGTCGCGAACCTCTCGGCGCTTACAGTGGATCCTCCAGCATCGCTCATGTGCGCAGACTCATTTGCCCAGAATCAATCTTTTAACATTCGCGGGGCGACGAGAAGATTGGGAATCCTTGCGTGATCTCTTTCGTTCCATGGTGCACAATGATGCCTCACTCTCTCCGGCGCAAAAACTGTATTACTTGAAACGAGTGGTTTAGGGTACAGCGAAGAGGGCGTTGGATACAATTCCGCCTACGGAGGCCAATTGTCCGGCGGCCTGGAACCTTCTCTTAATCGCTGCGACAATGAGCGATTGTTACTGCACTCAATGGACAGAACTCAACTCGATCCCTCGGCTTCATCTCTGTTTCGACTGTCTGTCCTTGGGACATCTCAGGATATATTGTGCTTCAAGGTTCAGTTGCCAGGTATGCCAGGAACGTCATCACAGTTCTTTTCACGGTTCCTCAGACCGCAGGCGAGCAAGAACTAGAAACTTGCACAAGTTCAACTGCTAAGAAGTCCCGTTTTGACTCTGGACCTATCTCGTCAGCAACTGAGAATCCGTCTATCTCTACCTGACAAGTTCTGCTAGTCACGGCACAAGTTTCTGTAAAACCCGCGGACGGACGTTAAATTAAAGTCAGAGTTCTTCTCGATCCCGGTTCCGAAATGAGCTTCATATCACGTATCTTGGTTCAACGACTTGGTCTTCCGCAACGGACAGTTGATGTTCCTATCAGCCCGGTTGAAAATAAGCCCATCGATATTGATCGTAGACAAGACAGTCTTCGTCTTGAGTATTTGCAAGTAGCGTTACCTGCAAAGGTGGGCGCTATAGTTCTTCGCGACCTTGGCGTGACTGTTTCATCGCAGACAATTATCCAGAAGAACAGGACTCACATCGAAGGGCTCCCCTTAGCGGATCCATAATTCGCTGTGCCAAGACCTATCGACATGCTCTTGGGCGCTGACATTTACGGCTCACTTCTTCTCGATGGACTTTTTCACGGGTCAACCGAAGCTCCCGTTGCTCTCCGAACTGTTTTTGGATGGGTTGTGGTCGGCCCAGTTGGATTGTCTGAGCCATCAGATAGTTCAGGCCCTTCTATACTCGATTCCGTATGTCAACGATTGACCTTGCTGAACGAGGAATATACTTGTTTTATGTCTGATTATGAAAGGTTGGGGCAATGCGTCTTATTGCTACTACAGAAACACTTGCGGCGTTGAGGATTCCCTCGAATTGTCTTCTGTGATGTTGAAATGATTAATCGTTGGATCAGAGTTAACGAAACGGATGTCGATCTTCAACGCATCGTTTGGAGAAAACCAGGAGCAAACGAAGATAGTCACTATTAACTTTGGACTCTAACCTACGGAATGTTATGCGCTCTATATCTGGTAATTCGATTAAAAAAAAATGTATTGGTCTGTAACTTAATTCGTGCTTTTTTTTCAAACTTATAATGTTATATAACAATAATTGTTATACGATAGTATTATTCGAAGTATTGCCCATCTGAAGCTATGACTTTTGCCCATCTTTCTGGCAATTTGTGGATTTCATCCCAAAAGAATTGCGCCGGCTTGGCGGCCAAAAATGAATCAATCCAATCTTTGATACCCTGTTCTGATGTGAACCGTATTCCAGTGAGGGCGTTCTGCATCGCCCGGAACAAATGGTAGTCCGAAGGGGCAAGGTCTGGGCTATAAGGCGGGTGAAGTAAAATGTGGCGTTTCAGCAGCATTTCGGACATGCAAAACCGCCTTTCAACGTCTCTCGGGTTGAGTTCATGTGGAACCCAATTTCCTTGCTTTTCAATGTATCCGGCTGCTTTTAAACGTTTTGAAATGGCTGCTTGAGTGACTCCCAAAGATTCTGCGAGATCTTCTTGTGTTTTGCAACAATCTTCATCGAGTAATGCTTCCAGTTCTTCATCTTCAAACTTTTTTGGCTGCCCAGTACGTTCTTCGTCTTCCAAGCTAAAATCACCACTTTTAAATCGAGCAAACCACTTTTGGCACGTTCGCTCAGCTAGAGCATGTTCACCATACACTTCCACCAAAACACGATGACTTTCGGCAGCAGTTTTCTTTATATGAAAATAATGAAGGAGAACTCCCCGCAAAAACACTTTTTCAGGCAGAAAGTTCGACATATTTAAATGAACGAAAATTATAGCTGCTTACGCTCTGAGAGTCGCCTGGGATCTTGTATCTGACGAATTTCGATTCAAAGCAGCAGTAATAGACAGTGAACCCCCGATCACTAAGAGGAAGGTTCTGTCTGATATTTCCTGAGTCTTTGATCCAGTTGGCTGGCTGAGTCCAATCACTATTGTCGCGAAGATCCTGATACAGGATCTCTGGAAGCTCAAGTTAGTTGAGATACTACACTTCCTAATCATTTACTCCAAAGATGGAAAGCATTTCAGATAAATGGACTGTGCCGAAACGTTATCTTCAAATTGGAGACCTCGTGTTAATTATCAACCCTTTTCTACTTCGACGTGAGACACGGCCTTTAGGACGGATAACCAATGTTAGTCGCGGACAGCATGGACTTGTGTGATCTGCCACTGTTAAAACTTCTTTCGGGACCTTCAATCACCCCATCGTCAAATTGTGTTGGTTACCAGTTATGTGCTGATTCCATGTGGTCAATTGTGTTCCATGGCGTGTGTAACTGAATTTTTGCCTTTCATACATGGAAATTTACTGTGTGCTTCATGGCGGGCGGCACTAAACTCTTCACCTTCACACGAGAAATTTTTTTCGTTCAGAGAACGAGGCGGGCGGGATGTTAATAATTAATTCTCTTGATGTTTCTTTGTCTCCTTAGAGACTTTTTCGGCTTCGATTTATAGCGTCGCTCTCCAATGTTTATATTCCCTGTGGATCTTACAAGGGGGTTTAGGTTGGTGTCCGACGCCGATTTTTTTGTAACTTTGCAGATGAAAAGAGGATCCCAGACTATAAAAAAAAATTAATTTTTTGGGCAATCGTTCATATTTAGGGGTGGGAATCACCCCTTCTATATTTTTGATACTTTTACTGTTTTAAAAGGTATCATTGTTTTTTCTTCCTTGATTTTGCACAAAATTGTTCTAATGGATTCTGTATTATAATATTATCTTGAGTTTTAAAAATACTTACCCCCTAGAGTATGGTAATTCAAAAAATCTTCCCCTATAGTATGCTTCGCCATATGACACATAGTTGAAGATTTTGGACTTTGTTGCTGCAAACATCTAGTTTTTATAATTAATTATTTTAAGAATGAACAGTCTTATTCGAAATAATCCCTAAATTATGTGCCATCCACCCCTTTAGTATTATCAATAAATAACCAATTTAGTTATTTATATGACATTTTTGTAAGTAATGAATTAAAAGATTTAGTTTGGACAATCAAAAATAATATAACTAATTATTTGTTAACGATGGCACATGTTCTTATATTAATAAACCCTTGTTATGTGAAAACTACCCCGCAAAAACTTTTAATTTTTTGTTTAGCAGGCGATTTTAATGGCAATACATATATAACAGAACTGTTTAAAGAATTTTTATTCAGGTTCAGGCATGTACATATTTCCATTGAAAATTGTACACACATACTCGTACCCTTTCGCATATCGTCCCTCTAACCCTTATTGCTCAAGACTTTCGACTTACAATATATCTTCTACGAAATAAAAAATAAATGGAAAAAACAAACAAAATATTGCCTTCAGAATTTGTGTGAGACACACCTTATTATTTAGACCGTCAAATGAATAATTGTCAATTAGTTTGTTTTTACGTATGTCATACGGTCTCATTCAGATAATAATAACGACAATATTAAAATTGGATCATTTTTTAATAGGAAGATTAATTGTCATTATTATTATCTAAATGAGGCCGCATGACATACGTAAAAACAACCTAATTGACAAAATATTGACTGTTTACAAGTTGGGTGTCTGATATGATAAAAATATTATCATTTTGGCATTTCGAATAAAACTGTACAAATATAAAATTATTAGGCCGCCAGCTCCCACGATCTGTGAACACTGTTATCAGGAATGTATATAAGCCATTATCAGGCATGTATATAAAGCGAAAGAAAAGAACATTTGTTCAGTCACATTTGCTTCTTTTTCTATTGTGCGAAGTATTACTAATAAAATGAGAATCAATCCATTAAATATAATATCGCTATTGACAATAACGTTCAATAAGTATCATTTATTATTGAAAATTCAGTTGACTTACAATTTGCTCATGAGGATAGTCAAATTGACATACAACCGATTGAAGATGAAGAACAAGAAGAAGAAAAGGATTATGGTGACGTTCCTAGTTGTTTATATCAAGAGGAGAGAGTTAATTTCGAATATAAAAAAGAAGCTGTTGACTTTTGGAATTCTGGAAAGAAAAAACGGTTATCTTTTACAACCGTTCATCAAAGATTCCAGAAGCTTCGTTCAGAGCGACAATTAAGAAGATGGCAAGAACAAGTCAACAGTGGTGGTGACCGAGAAGATAAGCTATACAACGTTGCAAAATACACTTTCGACAATTTGAAGGAGGCTATTGATTCAAAGATGACAGTTCACGATATAGATCTTCGAAGATGGGCTTTACAAAAGAAACATGAATTGGACATGCCATGGTTTAAAGCATCACGTTGGTGGGTATGGAAATTCAAGAAAATGCATAACGTTTCGCGAAAAATCACAACATTTATATCTATATCATCTTTACATGACACTAGAGATACAGAACAAGAATGTGATGTTTTTAAAAACAATGTAAAATCAGAAATTCTGAGGTATGGGGAAAGCAAGATTTTCAATTCCGATCCAAGTGGCTTTAATTTAGAATTACACAGTGGAAGAACTTTGAGCTTTAAAGGAACAAAAACTGTGGAAAATGTTGTGCAATCGGTTTCCTCCGCCATGCATAGCTATACGATTCAGCCAACCATATCTGCCGATGGAAGATTACTTTCACCCCTTTTTGTAGTTTTAAAGGAACCATCCGGAGAATTTGGACCAAGAGTAAGCCAAGGGCTTTTGCAGGCAAACAATATTTATTTGCAAGCCTCTAAATCCGGTAAACTTTCTTCAGAATTACTGCAAATATGGCTTCAAGATGTATTTTTCCCTAACGTAGGAGAAAATTCTGTGTTATTGTTAGATTCATGGAGTGGCCAGTGTGAACAAACCGTGAAAACTGCTATACCGGAAGGTAAACCCCTTTTACTGAAAACTATTCCAAAAGGCACAACTGGGAAAATTCAGCCCTTGGATGAGTTTGGGTTTAGGATCTGGAAGAATTTCGTACGAAAAATCTCTGACACTTCTATTCTTTTGAGGTCTGATATTAACTTGCATATTAGAAATACCATTATAAAATTACAGTCCCTCAGACATAATCAATTGTCTTTACCTAAATTTATTAACGTATTCAAAAATTCTTGGTATAAAAGCGGATATATAGAAAATAGACCTCCACATTTTGATAAACCTGTAGACTTTTGTTTCAACGAAGATATTGAAACTTTTTGTGATATTTGCGGTGATGTTGCAGTAATAACATGTGCATGGTGCAAGAAGAGGTTGTGCCTAAAACACTTCTTCGAAGAATATAATTACTGTGAAAACTTCGTGCCTTAAAAATCGAATGATATTGTTTCTTTTTAACTAATCTTTCGTTATTTAAAACAATTTTAGATTAAAATTAGAATTAGATTAGAATTTTATGCGCAATTTTGCAAATGGTCAAATTAACACACACTCATCATATCACACATTTATTTGTTATTTCGTAGAAGATATATTGTAAGTCGAAAGCCTTAAGCAATAAGGGTTAGAGGGACGATATGTGAAAGGGTACGTGTATGTGTGTACAATTTTCAATGGAAATATGTACGTGCCTGAACCTAAATAAAAATTCTTTAAACAGTTCTGTTATATATGTATTGTCATTAAAATCGCCTGCTAAAAAAAAACATAAAAAGTTTTTGAGGGGTAGTTTTCACATAACAAGGGTTTATTTATATAAGAACATTAGCCATCGTTAACAAATAATTAGTTATATCATTATTGATTGTCCAAACTAAATGTTTTAATTCATTACTTACAAAAATGTCATATTAATAACTAAATTTGTTATTTATTGATAATACTCAAGGGGTGGATGGCACATAATTTAGGGGTTATTTCGAATAAGACTGATAATTCTTAATAGAATTAATTATAAAAACTAGATTTTTGCAGCAACAAAGTCCAAAATCTTAAACTATGTGTCATATGGCGAAGCATCCAATAGAAGTAGATTTTTTTAATTATCATACACTAGGGGGTAAGTATTTTAAAAACTTAAGATAATATTATAATGCAGAATCCATTAGAACAATTTTGTGCAAAATCAAGGAAGAAAAAACAATGATATCTTTTAAAACAGTAAAAGTATCAAAAATATAGAAGGGGTGATTTCCACCCCTAAATATGAACGATTGCCCAAAAAAAATTTTTTTTTAATATTCTGGGATCCTCTTTTCATCTGGAGTTTGGAGTTTCTCCTTCCACTGGAGTGGAAAGGCTTGCTTCAACGGGGGACCTCCTCCCTCTCTGGTCGACCAGTTCGTTCTTGACCTTTGTGATGACTACAGTAATTTAATAAGTCATTCCTCATTTTCTATCTTCGAGTTTCGGTGATTAAAATGTTGTGAAGTGATTTTCCCGACTCGATCGTCTTCTGGTGTTGTGGGAAGTGACGAGTCGTAGGACTTATACCTCCAGTTGGGTCGGGATCGATTGTTCTGGAAGAGCAATCGTTGTCGTCACTCCCGGAGCCTACATTTGACCAAATTTTCCAAAACCATCAGTAATATGCAGGTCGCAGTTGTCTTAAATTGTAACTCGGATCCTTTTTTTCCGTCGATTGACGTAGCATTAAATTAAGAGTGTGCTGATCCCTCGCTCACCCACACCGGCAGTAATGATTTCATGAACAAACTGAATATATTGTATTCCCATTCTATTTATTTTGCAGAAGTATTTTTACTTCATAAAATAATTTACAATAAAATAATTGAAAATGGAAAAGTAAGGCTATCAAAACACTTATGATAATGAGCAGACTCTTATTATCACTTATTTTGTCACTCATTCACAAGTTTAAGGATCAAATGAGTAATTAATTGTCTTTTAGATAAGGGATAGAATATTAAATGAGCAGGGAAGGCTTTGAAACTTTTGATTAATCTCCAAGACTCAAGGATAGGTAATTTGTATCATCCTATATTATAATAATTTCGAGTAGCAAGCAAAAAATGTCATCCAATTTGTACCTTCATGTGTTGCAGAACAGTATCGTTGATTCCCGATAATAAATTCCATGATATGTCCAATACTTTCAGTTTACCAGTTCTGTGATTTAAAGCATTTTCGTCTATATATTCAAGTTTGTTATGACTAACATTTAAAAATCGTAGGTCATATGATTCATTTCTACAGAGAAAGAAAAAGCGGTCCAAACGATTTCGTGAAAGATCTAACACCTCTAAGTTGTTTAGACTCGTCGCACAATCCAGAAAACTATTTAAGGAATTTCCACTGAGATTCAGTTCTCTCACTGAATGTACTTCAATGTCATGCTGATATGTCTTAAAAAAGTCCACGTTTTGAAGATTCTTATTTGACAAGTCCACCTAAAAATATAATTCAGAACATGAAATATAATAAAGAAGTTACAAAATTGTAAATTAATTAAGAAATTAGTATTTTATAATAATAAATTATTATTCTAACTTAACCACATCGACAAACAAAATATTCCAGTTAATCCATTAATGCGATTTAAATAAAAATGTTAATGTAAAAAATATTTTTTATAAAGAACAAGATAAATGTAATCGAATTATTGTATTGTATTTATTTTGAAAGTCTGTAGGGTACGTATAGCCATTTAAGCGACAGGAAATATCAAAATGTGCCGAATACCTAGTCTTTAGCAGGTATTAAATAATATTTAGGAAAAATACACACTTTATCAATAAAGAAAATTTTGGTATTCATCTCTTTATTTCAAATGATTTTTAACCCCTTACGATAGACGGAAACCGTCTCAGAAAGCATTTTTTAATGTCTGAATCATATCAACTGATAACTGGCTTTCATTGTTCTAAATTACTGATGATAAAAACACGAATCTGGCCTCAGAATTGCTCTATCACGTCAGGGTCTTGAGATATCCTAACATAAAAGTGCAAAAATCGCGATTTTAGACTATATTTGAGGTCATGTAGCATCGCTATATTATTTTTTTTCGAAAAACTACAGCCAGCACCTTAAAGTACAAGCCTTGCGCTTTCAAATGCACTTTGGTTCGCTCAAATACCTTCTTTTTTTTGTTTGAGATATTTAATTTTGAAATTTTGAAGTTACATGAATTCCTGAAGTTCTGTACACCTTCACGTTTAGCAACCGAAAAAATTAAATATCTCAAAAAAATATATATATATTTGAGCGAACCAAAGTGCATTTGAAAGCGCAAGACTTGTACTTTAAGGTGCTAGCTGTAGTTTTTCGAAAAAAAAATAATATAGCGATGCTACATGACCTCAAATACAGGCTAAAATCGCGATTTGCGCACTTTTAGGTTAGGATATCTCAAGACCCTGACGTGATAGAGCAATTCTGATGCCAGATTCGTGTTCAGCGCACCCAAAACCTTCGGACAAGTGTACTCTGGTTTCTGGTTCTGACATTTTGTCAAATTTTGTCGGCCTGTGTAATTCACGCATGATAAGTGCCAAATATTTAATTAAATCAAACAAAAGCTGTCTTTTGATTGGATAAACTTTTCAAAGCTTATATATATTTTTTATAATCATATTTAGTTCCTTTGATACTATATGCGACGGTCCATGAGAAAGGGGCGTATAGTTTTATAAATTCCCGAAATTTTAGGTCCAGAACGAACCCTCTAGTTTGAAAAACGAGGAACCGCGGCATTTTTAAAGTTAGAACTTCGAAAATGAGCTTTTCCAGAAAATGGTATTTCAAGTTCGCAAGTGCCATTAGCGTACGTGTTAGATTGTTTCTTCAAACATAAGATTTACCCACTTTTGGTTACTTCCGGGACATAAGTAAAATTTCACCATATAGAGCATAGATTGAAGTATGATTGATTACGCATTGAAAATCCAAAATCGTCATTTCTGGAAATTTGTTTACAGAAACGCGAATATCTGCGAAAATACGATTGAAAATGAGGACCCTTTTTATGGACCATTAAATATATTAGTGGTAAGAAAAAATGGTGCAGATCAGTTCGGGTTGGGTTAAAATATTTTCGGATTGACCTGCATAGCCGCAAACACTCATTCAACCAGATAACCCACATCCAACCTGCAAAATCCGAAATTAACACACCAACTCGCAATTTAAGATAAAAGCATTACATTCCTTTAAAATGTAAGATCGAACGAGCTAAAAGCCTTTTCAGTCCTACTAGAAGATATTAACATTATTAAAAAAAGCCGCTGATAAATTTTTTTAAATTTAAGTTTGAATGCGGGTTTGCGGACCAGCCTGCACACACGACTACCCACAAGCCCAACCCAACCAGATGAAACCCAATCCGATTTGCGTTTATTCTTTTTTGAACACCCCTATTATATATAATAAGAAATTGGTTAAACAATGACCGCATGTTCCCTAGCAAGCGACTGCCGTCCAGGCAAATGATACTTGCCGTCAGTGGAACCGCGGCAGTGAGATAAGTAGCCTCAGGGTACGATAGAATTACAATGACGCGCCGGCTGAACCCTCGTGTGTTTTAAGGACATGGAGCGACCCAAGAATGACAGGACTTCGCACTGGGGTAGCCCTTATTTGTCAGTTTTCGAATTTACTTTCTGCAACCCCCCAGTTTTTTTCGAATGCCGAAAAAAAAATGTCTTCAAATTTGAACAATATCGGTTGATATTTAGGGGTCGCGCAAAGACCATGAAGTTTTCCAATGATTTAACATAGGGAACAGTCAGCTTTTTGCAAATCTATTATTTAAACGCGATGTTATATCACAAATAATTCCATATTTCATTATATTGTAGACAATTCATTAGAGAATAAGAATCAATCATAAATTTTCAGAGTGAATGACTTTAAACCATTCTTAGGGGTCCTCAAAGCAAATCCCACAAGTCATGACAATGACAAATTTTAAATTTACGTAATATTGCAACGTACATCTAATGACCATAAATGATCATAATCATGACCATAATCAAATGACCAACGGCCATACCACGCTGGAAGCACCAGTTCCCGTTAGATCACTGAAGTAAAGCAGTGTTGGGCGCGGTTAGTGCTTGGATGGGTGACCGTCTGATACTACTGCGTTGCTGTTGGCGGTCGTGGGCGTGGTGAGCCCACACTTGTAGTTATTTACTACAAGAAACTATCCACCTAAAAACACTACCTGAATCGGGTAGTGTCACGCTTACCCCTAGAGGCTCGCCGAAAGGGAAATAGCTTAATGATATACATACATACAATTAATGCTTTTCGAAACTTTTTTTTTACGAATAATCATTAATCGGCAACCTAAGAATACCCAGGCATCTGTTACCTAATTTTTAATTGTTTAAACAATTTTTATATAATTTTTTCAGGTGAGTCACGAAATCAACGTATTTTCTAGATGTTATGGATGATTTAATAAATGATAACAATGAAATAAATTGTTTAAATAATTTTACAATTACATATATAAATAATGACTATTCAAGTATTTAGTTTACATACAAAAATTAGACAAATTAAACGCCGTGTGCCTTCAAGAAAGGGTTTCATAGCTTATTGAGACGTTAATTAAGTCGTTCATATCTTCCCCTCCCTTCATTTCCCCTAACTTCCCTTGACTTCTCTAACTTATAACGAATTCGCTTATCCTGCACTGGAGCACTCCAGAGCACTCCGACCTGCTGCTTCATACTTTTTTTCACTTCTTGCTTCTCCCTCCAACCTGCTGTCGCAGCAGGTCGAAGTGCTCTGGATCATGATCCAATCGACACAAGGTCTAACCACGCGCAAGTAAAAAAAATTGCAGCTATTCACCAACGATACAAGCTACACCGCCATATTCAATAAGTGCTGGCGGCTGTGTTGAATGGTAACCAAGATGGCCGTGAAGCTAGTATGTGCGAGTTGGACGAAAATGGAACGTTTTTCGACTAGACCTGGTGTGGATTGGATCATGCTCTGGAGTGCACCAGTGCAGGATAACCGAATTCACTATTACTATCCCCACATTTTCCCTCACTTCACATAATTTTCCCTAATCTTGCTTCCAGCATTTCCCCTACTAGCCTCTCATTTTCCTTGCCCTTCCCCCCCCCCACTTCTTGGAAAAAAGCGTGACGGACGGACCCCCGACCGAAACTATAAACAAAGATATTATAAACGTAGATGCGGTGAGAAGTTAGTGACCCGCAAAGAATATAGACGGCGCATCCGGTGAAAACCTTGAGTTCCCCTCTAGCCGTATCCACCCGCCGATAGCACTAATCGAAACAGTTCACCAACAGACACTTGGAAAAAAAACACACGGTACAATAAAATGTTTGATAACAAAATTGTTCGCCTAAATCAAATCTAAAAATTTGCCTTTGACCTTTTTTTCTCACGAGATGTATGATGAGAATTAGTTCGTTAAAGCCGAAGGAGCTTTAACAAATAAGAACTCAGAATAACTACATTTCAGTTGTTTGACCGTCAATTTTAAAAGCCCTATGCAAAAATGTGGGGAAAGTACAATCACCGATCGCGTAGCGCGAGGTAAACACATTATCGAGTGCGCAGAGCGAGATCCAACAGGTACATACGCGCCCCAGATGCCGCCCTACAGTAGATAATGATCCTACAGTAGATAATCGTTAATTAAAAATACTTATAGATGTTGAATAATTATTTTAATACAATTAATAGTTAAGAAACGATACGTGTTGATATATTAAAATTATAGTCGATTATTTTACTTATCTTTGTGCTTATAATTTAGGATTATCTACTGTAGGATAATTATCTACTGTAGGGTGGTCTCTCCTACGTCTAAAAGGCTGAATTGTTGAACGTAATATTTTTACCACATACACCCAAGTCTCGGATACTGCCCCCCGATCTCTGCCTTTCTAGAACTGCTGGCCCCCGCAGCTGCTCAGCGCGCAGGGCGAGAGACGGTTGCGACTCTCGCTTCGAAAGGGCCGCAGTGCGCGAGTACTCCGTCGAGTATGTTGAGCAATATCATGCATTCAAATTGGAAACGGTTCAGGCGGCCCTGAATGTTTATGTTTCGATCCCCCGACTTGTGGCCAAGTCGGGGGTTGCAGGGGGTTGCAGGCAACCTCCGAAACTGGACTGAAATTGAGAGTTCAATGTAATCTAAAGGCAATTGTACCGGTTTGAACAGAAAGATTTTTCCGGGAAATGTTCTTGTTCTTTTTTTTTAATTGAAAATGGAGTGTTTTTGCGCCAGAAACCGGCATCAGTGTGACTATTGTGTACGCTGGGCTACCGGTTTTGCCGATTCCAGGCGCAAAAATACTCCATTTTCAATTACAAAAACAAAAACAATTTTATTTAGATCACGTGGTAAAAATATTACGTTCAACAATTCATCCTTTTAGACGTATAGTGGATCAAGCGAAACTGCCCTGGCGAAAGTTTCGGATAGAAATTCATTCCGAAATCTCTATCCGAACCAACTCGACTCAATCCGGTTCAATCCGAATCAGTGCGAACCATATTTTCAATCCGAATGAATCCGAACTCGAATTTACCTAAACCGATTTTCAATCCGAATGAATCCAATTCAATTCGAACACGGATTCATTCGGATTGAAAATTCAGTATATATCAATCCGAGCTCGGATTGATTCGGTTTCGTTTTCATTGAAAGTTTGGTTCGGATTGAACCGAATTGAGTCGAATTAATTTGTAACCGATTTGGATCGAAGGAAATGTATAACGTTTTTTGGATTGATTCGGATTCATTAAGGTTGGTTCGGATACAGATTTCGCAATAATTCGGAACGATTGGTAATGAATTCCTATCCGAAACTTTCGCCAGGGCAAGAGTCGTCCCAGTAATCGCGACGATCCCAATAATCGTGAAACTTGGCTATAATTTCAATATGTTGTTAAAAAATATGTTAAAAGTAAGGTTCAATGATAGAATCCATTTATTTTCAGCATGTTATAGTGTCAAATTAAATTTCAATTAATTTAAATTACTTAAAAAGTAAGAAAATTGGCTTCATGATTACTGAGACTCAGACGAATATTTCAGGCCCACTCATACAAATATCAGTGAATTATCAGTCTGCATTTGAATGATTTCGTCTCTAGAAATTGCCCGAAAGATTTATCTCCTTTTTTATGTTTTAATTTATGGCAGTCCAACCTTGAGGATTCCGAAACACAAAAGGCATTTAAGAAAGGTTTGACTGTCATAAAGTCTTCATAAAACTAATACCCTCTTACACTACGAATTTAAAAATTATATCTGTTTTTACGCATCTCGTATAGTATATAAGGTACTTACAAAACATGAAGTATTTATAACTTATCAAGGAATATTTGATAGGGTGTCCAAAAAGTAACGAAACACCTAAATAATTTTCCAGGTAAAATATTTGTTATAAAGGTCAAGGTCATTCTTGAAGTAACTTTTAACCAGGAATTTAGTGGTGACCTTGGATTTGACCTTGAGATTGACCTGCAAGGTTATTTCAAGGTCAACATTTTTTTTTAATTGGGAACCCCTATTTTTGACAACAGCAATCGAAAGAGCGGAGAATTTTACGTCCAAACATGTACTCTGCTCGTGGGTCAAGGGTGACCTTGAACTTCAGCTGAAGGTTATTAGGCTTGACCCATATATGGGGCGGATCCAATCTGTACTGCTGCGGCTCAAGTGTTTACGAACAACTTCGAGGTAATTCTAGGAGTAACTTTTAACAAGGAATCCATCGGTGACCTTGAATTTGACCTTGATCTTAACCTTCAATGTTATTTCAAGGTCAACTTTATTTTTTTAATTGGGAACCCCTATTTTCGACAACGGCAATCGAAAGAGCGGGAAATTTCGCGTCCAAAGATAAACTCAGGTCATGGGTCAAGAATGACCTTGAACTTCAGCTGAAGGTTATTAGGCTTGACCCAGGTATGGGTCGGGTCCAATCTGTACTGCTTCGGCTCAGGTGTTTACGACAAAGGCCGAGGTCATTCTTGGGGTAACTTTCAACGACGAATCCAGTGGTGACATTTAATTTGACATTGAAATTGACCTTCAAGGTAAACAAAAAAAATTGAGTAAAAAAATTTGTTCAATTTAAAAAAGTAAAATTTTAAAAATTGTAAAAAAAATTTCGTTTTGAATATTAGTTATGCTAGCATCAAACCCACTAATAATAAAAAAGTCGATCAAAGTATAGTTTTAACTTTCTTCACAAAAAATTTGATAAAATAATGAATGATTAAGTAAAAATCAAAGAACTGAATAGTTACAAGCTTAAGCTTCGTTATAAATTGATACTTCAATAAGCAACAAATTCCAAATTTTTTTACCATACAAAAATTTCTGTCAATCATGAGTGCAGTAGTTTACATGTAACAATGAGGTAGAGCTTTTACGTAAAAATACCAGATTTCAATTTTCATTTTTTTAAAACGTTTATCTGCGTTGTAAGTTTAACCTTCTTGATTCTGATTGAAATTTTAGTAAGGGTTAGTCCGTAAAGTCAAAATGCAAGGCCTCACTGAAAGAGAAAGAATAATACTTCTTATGATGAGAGGTTGGGGTCAAGTGGAAAGATCTTTTAGGACAGTAATGCAGGTTTTCAATGAAACATTTAGGGTTGGTAGATCTCCAATTGCACTCTCGACCGTTTAAAATACAGTTAGTAGGTTCAATAATTTCGGTATTGTCAGAGATCTACATAGATCAGGCAGACCAGGGTCAGCAACAAATAAGGAGAAGTCACTAGATGTATTGTTATCATTTACTGAAAATCCACATGATTCCATCAGCAGAGCTGCTCAAGAGCATGACATAAGTAAATCGTCTGTACACAACGTACTAAAAACAGCGAAATTCCATCCATTTAAAGTAAAAATGGTTCACAAGTTGAATGAAGAATATAATTGCAGATATTAGGCAGATGAAAATCCTCACTCGATGCGAGAAGATAAATCGCAGTATCCGCAGAAATTAAATGTTTGGGCTGAAATACTTAACAATAGAACTATGGGACCATTTTTCATTGATGGTAACTTAAATGCTCAAATTATGAAGCTATGCTTCGATATTTAATAGTTCCTGCAATCTGAGAAATAGCCGGAGACAACTTTGAAGACATATGGTTTCAGCAGGACGGTGCAGCTGCTCACTATGGACAAGACGTTCGCGCTTACTTCGATGAGGTATTTGTTGATCGGTGGATAGGACGGAGGGGCAAAATTGAATGGCCAGCTAGGTCACCTGATTTGACGCCTCTAGATTATTTTTATTGAGTTTATCTGAAGGATCGGGTGTTCAAAACAAAACTCCAAAATTTAGATGAATTTCAGCAAAGTATCATAGATGAGTCAGCCCTCATTTCCATTGAAATGATCCAAAATGCTGTTGATTTTTTTTATCATCGATTAGCTTACTGTCAACAGGTGAATAGAGAACATTTCGAGCACTTAAAATAAGATTTTGTGCTGATTAATGCTTATAATCAAATGCGAGAGGCGAGGGGACTCACTTGAATCTAGTACCCCGATCGTGAGCGGTGAGGGGACTCACGTAAATCAAGCACCCTGGTCGTGAGAGAAAAGGGGACTCACGTTTATAGCACCCCGACCTGAAAATGACCATGAAGGTCAAGCTCAAGGTCAAATTCAAGGTAACCACTGGATTCCTCGTTAAAAGTTAATTCAAGAATGACCTCGACGTTCTTCGTAAACACCTCAGCTGCAGCAGTACAGATTGGACCCGACCCATACCTGGGTCAAGCCTAATAATCTTCAGCTGAAGTTCAAGGTCACCTTTGACCCACGACCAGAGTACATGTTTGGACGTAAAATTTCCCGCTCTTTCGATTGCCGTTGTCAAAAATTGGGGTTCCCACTTTAAAAAGAAACAAAGTTGACCTTGAAATAACCTTTATGAAAAATATTTTACCTGGAAAATTATTTAGGTGTTTCGTTACTTTTTGCACACCCTATATTTGCACTCTTATACATTCGTAGATTCTGATTTTGTAACTCCCAAATTCCTTACTTCAAAATTGAAAACAGAAGTTATTTTTGTATTTCAAGCTGTTAATTTGGCCTCCGTTATTAGCTCCGCAGCTTAGCTATAAAAACTTGCTACAGGAACTGATCTACCTGGATCGTTGGCTAGGATACGTGATATGTTTGAAAAAGTTCAAAACTTTACAAGCAATAAATTCGAAAATATATTGTTCCATGTATGAAACTTATTGAAATTATAAACATTTTTCAATAAATTATATATGTCTGGAATCGTAAAAACTTGTAGATTCCAAATAAACTATTTTCAAATCGCTAATTGTAAAATATATATACAGTGAAGTCTCGATTGTCTTAAGCGCATTGAAACGTGATGATTAGATCATTTTAAGGCTGGAGGGGCCCCCACCACTACCGCGAGTGGACAGGTTATTTTGTTCAAGCGACGTTCATTGGCTGCCCCGACCTTGTATCGATGCGCCCCTTGTAAGCAACTTTTTCAACTGGGCATGTACCAAAAAGCGCAAGTCTGTTTGAAATCAATGAATACTATTAATAATTATACAGATAATTACACCTGACTATCAGTGCAGTAACTCGCGGTTTAGTAATTCCTAGAACTGCTGGCCCACGCAGTTTCTCAGCTCAAGGGGCGAGAGACGGCTGCGACTCTCGCCTCGGAAGGACCGCAGTGTTCGAGTACTCAGTTTGAGTATATTGCCCAATATTATGCATTCCAATTGGAAGCGGTTCAGACGTCCCCGATTTGCGTACTGAAAAAGTCGCGATGCGTTAGCATCACTGCATACATGTCAATGTTTGTCAAGTTTCTTTCAAATGTTTTTGTTAACGTACCCCAATTTGCCAACTACAACTTAATATAGTAGAATCAAAAAATGACGCAAATATTTCTCGGAATAGTGAGTTTTGCAGCATGACATCGCGGACGCGGTCATACTGGGATAGGTGGAAATGTCAGGAAGGTTAGCACAGTTCTTGACATAGGAGTGCAGACAACTTTTTGAAGAAATTATTGTAAACATAAAAGTAATTTTTAAAGGTATGAATATTAATAGTTTTCAAATGTAGAATGCTAAGATAGGTGGAAATGTCAGCCGTCAGGAAGGTTACCACATGGAACTGCATACGAGTTTTTGGAGAAAATAATCTTAACGTAAAGGTAAGTGATAAAGGTCTGAAGAGTAATATTTCTCAAGTATAAAATCTATTTTCTCAGGCATGCCCCATTTTTTTGTCAATTGACGACCTTTCAGTTTCACAAAATACAAGCAACTCTCCAAAAATTGAGATTAAAGTACCCGATCGGATGTACATTTATGACTTACTTTTACGTTTAGAATAATTTCTCGAAAAAGTTGTCTGCATTCCCATGAGGTCATGCTAAAATACTAAATTCAAACAAACGAAGGGTTTCCGCTTTCGGGCCTCTTTTTTCAATTGGTCAGCCTGAACTGCGCAACTTAAAATAACCGTGCACAGGGGACTTAAGACTAGCGAGACGTCACTGTATTGTTAAAATTTGTTATATTTGCCTGGTTACAAACAATGGACCCCGCTGCCGGCAATCATTCAGGTGAAATATGGTTCGTAGGAATCATCCCAGCGGACACGTTGTGTAAATGTTACATAACAAAAATGTCACATTTATACACAACATTGTTTCAATCGTGTGCCATAACAATTACAGAACATAAAGCTCACACTGTTCTGTAACGCTGTTACTGTAAGGATATGTAACAGTTCTGGAATTCTGTAATGTAACTCATATAGAACAGAGTGATGGAACTGTTACGCCACTAGAATGTCACGCCTGTTATTACAGAAATAGAACATAAAGATCACACTGTTCTGTAACACTGTTACTATAAGGATACGTAACAGCTCTTGAATTCTGTAATGTAACTGATATATCGCAGAGTGATAGAACTGCTATGTTACTAGAATGTCACACGTGTTCCAGGAACGGAACATAAAGGTCACACTGTTCTGTAACGCTGTTATTATCAACGTATGTAATAGTTCTGTAATTCTGTGATGTAACTAATATGGAATAGAAACAAATTAGAAACAAATCGTACTAAAAATATTTTTTGACACATAACGCTGTTCTACAATTGTTACAGAACGATCACAGAACAAATTTACGTCGTAACACTGTCACATGTGTGTTACGGCACTAATCATGAACATGGTTACTCTGTAAACCTGTTCCTAAATTGTTTAAAAATATTTTCATACATATGACCCTGTTCCAGAATTGTTTCAGATCTCTGACAGAACATTGTTCTGTAACAGCGTTACAGAACTGCTACGTCCATTTGGGGATGATATTACTTAGAGTAAGTCACCGGGGTGCCTTTCCGCCCCCTACGAGACATTGGAAAGGGGTAGGGATTTGACCAACATTATTTCTGTGTCCAGGCACAGGGGTGCTTTCCGCCCCGCACGAAACGTTGGAAAGGGGTAGGGGTTTCACCAACATTATTTCTGTGACCAATCACAGGGGTGCATTCCCGCCTGCACAGGTTGTTAATCGTCATCCTTGAGTTGCAAATCAAATCGCCTTACTCTAAAATGTGTGACAATCCCTTTCATGTGCTTTAAATATGCTTTTTACCCTCGTAATCAGTGTATAAAAACACATCGCTACAAGCTTTTTGGAATATCACAATCGAGAAGCAAAATGCAGCTGGCAATGAGCAATCCCGCCGGCGCCGGCAAGGTTGTTCGCTACCGGCACCGGCAGGCTAGCCACTACGTTGTGTAAATCATTGCCTCATGGTGAATCCAGACTCAACCCATTCCGCTCCGCGCGGCGCGGCACAACGCGTGCGTTTGCCTTGCGTTCCAACAGTACCAACATCCAGGTAGAAAAGTCAAAGTTACTATGGAGAAAATAATACACTGTTGATTCAGGTTGGAAGGGGGGCGGATATATTTCAATATTATTATTGTTATTTAATCATAACGGATCTTATTGTTTTCACAATTCAGAATTCGTTCAGACTGAAGATTTTTTTTCTTTTCAACGGAAATGTCTGTAAAGAACTTAGAGAAATCCTTCCCTTAACGTATTTTATTGAAGAACGTTAATTTCCCATTTTAAATAATTTTTGCTGTGATTTTGTTATTTATCAGAAAATCCACTGCCAGTGACTCTGAAAAGACCGTATTTATTAAGATACTTTGTCATGTGGCAGAATTTCTCATCAATTTTAATTAATTAATTAATTAAAATTTACTTTGAACCAAACAGATGAATTTTCAACTACAGTTACGCTGAATCTATAATTCAATTTATAAAAAAACTATAAAGCTGTAAAACGAATTCGTCTGTAAAAACAGTTGAATTTTTAACCCAAAAATATGCAATTTCCATTAAATAAGACTTTTCTGGGGAAATTTGAAACAAAGAATATTAATTTTCTACAAAAAAGACGAATTTTTTATGAAGAAAAAAGACAACAATTTTTAACTTGCGGTGGACAAAGTAAACTTTGAGTTGTAAGAAATTAATTTTCAATAAAAGGAGAAACGACTTTTGAACAAAGTAGTTCAATTTTTAACCAAAAAGGTGAACCATTATCTTAAAAATAGAATTTTTAACTAAGTAATTCAATTTTCAATTACGAAACTATAATTTTCAACAAAACAGAGAAACTTTCAAGCAAACAGATGAATTTTCAACTACAGTTACGATAAATGTACAACTGAAATAGTTACATAATCAGTTTAAATAATTGTTTTCCAAACTGTTTTTTTTTCTCAAATTGTTTTAAAAACACGTTTCCAACCAAACAGATGAATTTTCAACTAAGGCAGATATATTCTTAAGCCAAAATGAGAAATTTTCAACAAACATAATTAATTTTCAACCAAGCAATATTTCAGCTTAATTTTCATCTTCAGGAGTACGCAATCTTTAATAAAATGTCTTATAACACTTGGTCGTACTTGAATATTTTGTCTTCCACACAATATAATATGAACCTCTTCCGTTTTAATAATCTAGTTCCAGCCCGACTTGACACGGAAGTAGCCGACCGCACTCGAGTCCGCTATATCGCACCCCCCACTACCATCGTTCCGCGTCAAGCCGCGTCATGCGCGCGCTACATCGCATCGCCTCCCTTCACCTCGACACCCATAACCCGAGCTTAAACGAAAGCACCCGACTGTGCTCGAGTGCGCTAAGACGCAGCCCCCGACCATCAAATCGAGTCCCAGCGTGTCGGTCCCAGCACATCACCCTTCGAGCCCTCCAACCCCCCGTAACACGAGATGACACGGAATTAGCTGATCACACTCGAGTCCGCTATCTCGCACCGCCCACTACCATCGGTCCACGTCGTTCCGCGTCATGTGCGCGCTACATCCCATCATCTCCCCTCGACCCTTTACCCGTCATTCTATTTCGCAACGCAACCCCACCCCCTTGATCGCATCCAGGGTACAGGAGGGGGAGGGCTGGAGTACTAGGATCCCTGGTACGATTAGGGCCCCTGCGCTTCCCTTCTTCTTATTACTTTTCTGTTTGTCTATAAGCATAGACTCTAAACGAGAAATTCAAAAATAGTATTATTAGCATCCACGGATTTTTGCGACTCCCATGACACATTACTTGCCCCTAAAGGTTAAAAAATTGAAGGAGTTTAATTCATCAATTAGTTTTTAAATTATTTTTATGTTTAAATTCGTTACAAATCAAATTTTCAACCTCCATACACAAATGACATTTACTTGTAATCAGAAAAAGTCATACATTATATTATATTTTTATATATTATATTATAGAATATATTTCCACTTATTCTTTTATTTACTTTTTTCCAGCCCAGATAACACTTCTTCGACATGCCAAATATCGCTTCGAAACGTTGCATAATATCTAATTTTATACTTTGAAAACGAATGAAAGAAAGACTTTCTATGCCGAAAAAAATTATTTTTTATTTTTAGAGCTTCAAGATTTTTTCTTCATTTTCAGGTTTCCATAAAAAATGGAGTTTCTTCTATATAAACTCAAGTAAAAAATCTGAATAAAATTGTAAAAGTGAGGCATATTATAATCCAGTAGCCACTAACGCTTCTGTATGCACTTAAGTGAGACGCAGTAATTTTGGCTTAAAAAATCCGCAAAAGTCCCCTGAATGTGAATATCAAGGTTATTTTTTGAATTATAGTGCAGCAATTTTTTAAAACATTTTTTTAAAACAATTACATTATTTTTTAAGGTAAAAATGTTCTAAAACTATTTTCAGAAAGTTCATGAAAAAAAACTTTCCTGTATTTCAAGGTAGAACGTTATAGACAATTGAATTTGCTCTAAAATTGGCATATTTGCGGCTGCATATCTCTGAAACTATTGGACCGAAAATTTTCGAAAAAAATGTACATCATTTTTCAGAACCTTTTTCAAGAACTACGTGTGCAATTTTTTGAACTTCTTAATAAAAAATATCGTGTACATTGTACAAGATCGATGCTATAATTTTTGTAAACAATCTTCGGGAAATTACCTTGATTACAAATGGCCAAATATGGCCAACGGCCATACCACGCTGGAAGCACCAGTTCCCGTTAGATCACTGAAGTTAAGCAGTGTTGGGCGCGGTTAGTACTTGGATGGGTGACCGTCTGATACTACTGCGTTGCTGTTGGCGGTCGTGGGTGTGGTGAGCCCATTTACTACAAATCCACCTAAAAAACACTACCCGAATCGGGTAGTGTCACGCTTACCCCTAGAGGCTCGCCGAAAGGGAAATAGCTTAATGATATACAAATACTTTTGTTTCTCTGAAAAAATCTCAATCGCTTTTTTTGTTAATAACAATTTTTACAAGCAAATACGGATATTTGATATACTTTTCGTTTTTATACGTGTTTTTGAAATAAGATATAAAGCAAGAACTTTGTCTCTAATAGATTTTCTTTAATTCAAAAAATTTGTCAATTATGGCTTCATAAACAATTAACTGCAAAATAATCTTTAGTCTATCCCAGCTGCAATTTCGCATTTAAGATTTTCGTTTTTTTTTATTTATTCATCTGGTAGCTTCCTCATAACCTTTCTCTCTGTTACCACTTTGAAAAAATCGTTTTCTTGCTAATAACAATTATTATGAACCCAAACTTGCATTTAACAAAATTGTTTCGTGATATTTTATGTTTTTTCTTCCACTCAAGAAAAATCTTTTGCGGTAACCTCACAGAGAGACAGATTGTCAGGAAGCTACCAGATGAATAGCTAGAAAAAAATCAAAAATCTTAACTGTAAAATTGCAGCTGGGACACACCATACATTATTTTGCAGTTAATTGTTTATATATAGTGGTATCTGGGCTGGAAAAAAGTAAATATAGAAGAAAAAGTGGAAATATATTTTATAATATAATATATAAAAATATAATTTATGACTTTTTCTGATTACAAGTAAATGTTATTTGTGTATGAAGAGTGAAAATTTGATTTGTTACGAATTTAAAATTAAAAATCATTTTGAAAATAATTGAAAAATTAAACTTCTTCAATTTCTCAACTTTTACGGGCAAGTAATGTGTCACTGGAATAGCAAAAATCCGTGGATGCTAATAATACTATTTTTAAATTGCTAGTTTAGAGACTCTACTTTCAGACAACGAGAAAAGTAATAGGAAGCAGAGGAGCCGATGGGCTCTATGACTGCACCCCACCCCACCCCCTGTACTTCGGATGCGATCAAAGGGGTGGAGTTTCGTTGCGAAATAGCATGACGGTGGTCAGAATGAAGGGAGATGATGCGATCTGGCGCGCGCATGAGGCGGAACAAAGCCGAACGATGGTAGTGGGGAGTGCGAGATAGCGGACTCGAGTGCGGTCGGGTGCTTTCGTGTCGAGTCGGGTTAAAATTTTATTTATGTCAGTAATTTATTTGCCATATTTCTATTTCTTTCTTCTTTAGTTCCTTACTCCTGACGATGAAAATTAAACTCAAATATTGCTTGGTTGAAATTTAAACTAGTTTGTTGAAAATTTGTCCTTTTGGCTTAAGAATATATCTGACTTAGTTAAAAATTCATCGGTTTGATTGAAAACGTTGAAAATTCTTTTTTTCTTAGATAATGGTTCATCTTTTTGGTTAAAAGTTAAACTACTTTCTTCAAAAGTCGTTTCTTCTTTTATTGAAAATTAATTTTTTACAACTGAAAGTTTAATTTCTCCGCCGTAAGTTGAAAACTTTTTATTTTTTTCATAAAAATTCGTCTTTTTGGTATTAAATTAATATTCAGTGTTTCAAATTTCCCCAGAAAAGTCTTAGTTGATGGGAAATGCATATTCTCGGGTTAAAATTGCAGCTTTTTCACAGACATATTCGTTTTTGGCTTACAAGTTTTTTTAAACGATGAAAGTCAATTATTTTAACTTCTTTATTCACAATGTGTCCCCTAAGGGTTTACATGACTTCCATTTCTTACAATGCTTCCATCTGCATATTTTGTAAATCTTATCCTTACTATTTACAGTTATTCACACCTATTTACAGAAAATCTTACATCATAAACCTTATTTCTATTTTTGACGATAGTGCAATTTGGGACGTGTGAGCGAACGAGTCAGCGAGTGATCGCAAGCGAGATATATTCCCCATATCTGTTTCATTACTCCTGCTGCTTTTTTTTACCCTTTCTCTTATATCGATGGGTCCTAAAAGAAAGTACGCAACTCACAGTGACGGATAGAAGCTACGTAATTCCAGCTGACAAATAGAATCAACGCAACTCGTAGGGACGGATAGAAACTACGTAACTTCATTTTTTCGGATTTTGAGTTACCGTCAGAAATTGTTATAGTGTGTTGAAAGCCGTAATGTAAACGCTTCAATTGTTCTATTTATTGGTTTAAAGCATATTAATTGATAAATAATACATTCACGCAACTCGTTTTTGCACGTGGATTCCGTGATGAAAGTACGTAACTCGGCTGAAATAGTTCTGACGTTCACCGTGGCGCTAGTTTTGCTGTCAATGATTTGCATTGATTATGATAAACCTAACCTGAATCGAAGTAATATAATCAGATATTATTTAGATTAATGTTTATAATTCATAAATAGTGGATTGAATTTGAAACTTCTAAAAAGTTTGAGGTTAGATCAAACACCACACTATTGCAATTACATCGAAAACATCACAAAATGTTTTAAACGTAAAGTTCAGGTTATAGACTAGTTTTCGGTGATTATAGGATCCCTAGGAACACTTTATTATCTCTGAAATTATTACACTTGAATTGTGAAGACTAATTAAACTTTCAACACGGTCTCCTGAAAACTTGCATTTTGTTACTTGCGTAGTTTCTATCCGTCTCTACGAGTTGCGTAAATTCTATTTGTCAGCTCGAGTTACGTAGATTCTATTCGTCACTGTGAGTTGCGTACTTTCTTTTAGGACCCATCGATATGAGCTCTATGATCTCCATTTGTTTGCAAGGTATATCCCAAGTACTTAAACTCTTTTACTTCTTCTAATTGCATTCCCTTCCATCTCCCAGTCCATTCTTTCTTTCTTCCCCCTCCTTTTCTAAACCTCATTATCTTTGTCTTTTCTATATTTAAGTTCAACTTTTTCCCATCTAACTATTTCTCTAATCCTATAATCAAGCCCGCCATCCCCTCTTCATCCTCTGCCATCAATACTATATCGTCTGCGTATGCCAGTCTATATATCTTTTCGTTCCCTACCCAACTCCTCCCCACCCTTTTCTCTTCATTTCTTCTTCCAAGTCTGATATTAATATATTAAATAAAAGTGGGCTCAGAGGACATCCTCGCCTTACCCCTCTCACCAACCTCAAGCTATCTCCTACTTTTTCTCCTACCTTTACCTTGCTTTTTGTCTCTCTAAAAATGTCCAATACTCTCTTCATTAATCCCTTTCGTATCCCCTTGTTCACCATAACTTTTCCTATCTCGCCTCGGTCTAATGAGTCAAACACTGCCTTTAAGTCCACGAAAAATGCTATCATTGCCCCTTTCGCCGTTTTTATCCTCTTATTTACTAGATAGTTCAGAACATATATATTGTCCATCGCCCCCATCCCTTTTCTAAACCCTGTCCGATTCGGAGGCTCTATCTTTTTTTCCACAACTTCTTTTTTTAAACTTACCGATAAAAAGGTCACATATACTTTACACAGTGTTGACATTAGTGTCACTCCTCTATAATCCTTAACCTCCTCCCCTTTGACTTTCTTCACTATTGGTATCACTATTGGTATCTCTATTCCTTCTTTCCATAACTCTGGCCACCCCTCTCCTCTCCATACTCTATTGCACATTATCCATGCCCATTCCTCTGAATCTGTCCCCCCATATTTCCAGACTTCATTTAGAATCTCATCTATGCCAGGAGCCTTTTCATCTTTCATCATCCCTAATACCTTGACTATTTCCTCCCTTGTAATGCCCTCCTCCTCATCTGTTTCCCTGCCTTCTTTTCCTCCTTTCCTAACATTCCTCTCTACCCCTCCTAGCAATTCCATAAAATATTTTTTCCATTCTACCATCTCAGTATCCTGGTTTACTCTTTTCCTTCTTCTTTTCTCTCTATTAACTACCTTTCAAACCTCTTCTTCCGTCCTAGCCTTCACCGCTTCTTTTTCAAACCATTTATTTTGCTCCTCTTTTTTTTTTGGACCACACAACTCAGTATACTCCTTCTTTTTTCTCCCATATTGTTCTCCACTACTTGTTCCTTTTCTCCATTTTTTTAATTCCCTTCTCACTTCCTTCTTCTTCTGTTTACTACATTCCTCATCTCATCCACATCTATCCCCTCCTTCACTAACTTCTTTTTTGCTTGTGCACTTTAACGCTCGTTTTATTTCTCCTATCGTTATTGCCATTTCCTTGTTTACATGACCTTCCCCATTTTAATATCCCTGACCTTTTCTTTAAACTGTTCTTCACCTTCCATTGACCAATCCCCTCTTCCTGCTCTTTTTCCTTTTGCTTCCTTTTTATCCTGATTGTTATTAACCATTTCTCCCTCTACTGTCACTATTATAGGAAAGTGATCCGAATCTATATAGTCCCCTACCTCTAGTTTCTTAACCTTCTCCCTTACCTCGTCGTCTACTACCACATAATCAATTACTGTTCTCCTCTTTCCTCCTGAGGGTGTACATACCCCTTCCTTATGCCCCTCTATACTTCCGCTTAGGATAAACCATCCCATCTCCCCTAGGCTCTTCAACGATTTCTTTTCCTCCCCATTCAGGATCTTGTCTTTGGATTTCCTTCCTCGCTCTCCACCCCATTCCCTTCCTCCTCTATCTCCTATTCTCGCATCAAAATCTCCTCCTATCATAAGCCTAATCTCTTGCTTATTTTCTTCCATCAGTTCTCTCATCTCCTCTGATTTCTCCTGCACATCTCCCATCACCATTCCTCCCATTGCTCTGCCTTTTTTATTCTTCCTCTTTGCATCTTGAACTTGCCATTTGTAACCTCTTGGTAATCTTCCCCTTACTCTTTCCCATCCCTTTTCATCTAGTCATGCCTCCATCATTACTACTACATCCCATTGTGTCAAATTTTTCTGTCCAAGACAGCTATATTCCAGTAGAATATCCTCCAATCTTCCCTACTTTCGTTTCTCGTATCTTTTTGTTTCCTACTATTTTTTATTTATTTATCTCCCGATCCTTTCTCTCCTAGTTTCCCGATACCTCATTTTTTACTAAGTCTTCCCTGTCCTTGTCCCAATTCCACCATACACCTTCTATCTGTATTCTTGCATACTTAACCCATGTTCTTCTTCCCTTTTTTCTTTCCTCTTCTGCTATTTTCCTTAACTTATATTGCATATTCCTTTCTATCCATGTAAAATCATCCTCTATTCTCTCTCAGTTTCCATAGAACATCCTCCTATTTGTCATTACTTCCCTCTTATATTCCCATTTTTTTAGTTTCACCTGTACCATCCTCTCCCCTCTTCGCTCTTCCCTTCCTACACTTCGCACTTCCTCTATCTCTACCTTAACATTAATCCTTTTTAGTACTTCTTCTACTCCTTCCATCAGCTCCTTCCCCTCTAATCTTAGACCCTTTATCACTGGGTTTCTTTTTCTTTCTTCTCTCTCTTTCTTTTCTATTCTTTGTTCTATTTTTCTCAGCTTTTCCTTCTCCTTATTCCCACTCTCCCCTACTATAAACTCACGGTTCGAGCTTTCTATTTTCTTAGTCTACCTTCCAGCTCCTCTACTTTTTTATTCGGCTCTTCCTTCTTTTCTAGTCTTTTCTCCAGCGTCTGCATCCTTTTCTCTAGCTTTTCCCTAACCTCTTCCCATTTTCTCATTTCTTTCCTTAGCTCTGCCATTTCCTGCCTGATTTCTTTCCTTATTTCCTCTACCCTTTTCTCCTGCTTTTCTTCATATATCCCCATTACTTCCATTATCATTTTACTCATGACATCTAACTGTACATTTTCTTTTTTACCTTCATGTTCACCTCTTTCTCTCTATGCCATATCCCTCTTCCTATTTAGGAATAGCTCTATTGAGCCGAAATTCTCCGCCCTCAATCTCCCTTTCTACCGTTTTTCTGTTCAGTCCTCTCTTTTTTGTCTTAAGTTTCGGCGTACAGAATACTTCCTCGTCCGAATCCCTTTCTTCTTTGCTATCGCTGTCCCCGTTACCCATCCAGCCGATTCGCAGTAACCTCGGTCATCGGCTCAACTTCAGTGTACAATTCGACATGCTTAAGGGAATGATTTTGTGATGAAACTTCTTGTAATTGTTACTCCATATTCATATTCGAAATTTTTTTTGCTCACTTTTCCCAACAATAAAACAGACCGAGGTAGCCGTTCTTGCTCCCGCTCCCATTGTTGCCATTAGGACCCATAATCACCGCTGCTGCCTACCTCTTCAATTTTGAAATTTGCTTGTTTAAAGTATTAAAAAAGGAATTAAATATTATCAACAACTGTTAAAACCTTTTTTGTGCACTATAAAATTGTGAACATTTTTTAACATAACCATTTTCGACCTAAAATCAACCGTTCTCGAGTTATTTTGAACAACATGTTATTGTTTAAAACTTTCCATCAGGGCGGCCGTTGCCGTACACATATGTTTGGGTAAATTTTTTTACAGTATCTTTATAAAACCATCCCCAACGTATCTGTGAAAAAAAAATTCTACTTATCCGAATTTTTTTTTTAACACTAGAAGTACCGGGCGGGGTCAATTGACCCCTTTCGATTTTTGAAGTGGTAAATCTCCGCACCGGTTGCTTGTAGAGAGATGAAATTTTGTGACTTTTAATTATTTATAAATAGGAATGTTTGACAATTTTTCCGGAAATATTGAAAGGGCACTTTAGAAAAAAATTGACTCTTTATAGTCGGTTACCGGCAGGGGTCAATTGACCCCTATAGCGTTTTGGGTGGTATTTCATTACTGTTTTCCACTTCTGCGCAGCAGGTCTGATTTATATCGCTTCTATAAGATGTGTGTGATATTTCTAATCCTCAAAACTATTACTGCTGTTCTATTTAACAGGAAATAGA